>CM017569.1:26249544-26412044 GCA_007844125.1 Sinonovacula constricta | reverse complement strand
TCTGAAACATAAAAGAATTGCTATGGTATATTTCTATCCACATAAAATATTTTACCGTGCTATGTCTGCCTGTCGAATGGTTTAGAATAGCGTTCTTGTATCAAAGTATCAACACCTCTTTAACAATGATCATATTAAAAATATCATTGATGACGTTATTTCAAAATCTCGTAATTTAGCATTTTGTCTAAATAATAAATAAATAAAAATACATTTAAGCACTACATAGTTGTTTACAATGTTGTGTTGTTTTCACACAAATGCCCTTCCCTAGAGTATTGTTTCTCAATAGAAAACATAAAGCGACGTTTCGTTATTGTTTTTGAAAGCCTGATTAAATGTGGAATTGAAAATATTTCCAATGTTTTGAGGAAGCTTACAAAACATGACGATTTTCTATATCTAGTTTAAAAAGAGTACCTTACTCACATGTCTTATATATTTTGACACCGTCTTGGACATTTCTGGGAGGCGATAGTGTTTATTAAATAAACTTTATATACTGTCGTAAACGCGTCTTAGCTTAGATGGTTAAATTGCAAAATAATACAAATAATCCATAACAAAAGAAATGCACTATATATACACTATACATTCAGGGTGTTACATAGGACATATATTATGTAACACCCTGTAGTAAAATATGTATATAATATAAAAGTAAAACAATATAAATACAATATAATATTACACCTTATAACAGATGTAATAGTATTATATATGAACTCACCTAGAGGACCCCCTCGCTAACCGGGACACTTGAAAAAAGGACCACAGGTGGTCCTCTTAGCGAGATTTTACTACATCTTATTTAGACAGGTCACGCCAACTTTTGAATTATTTTTGATTTCAAAGTACATTGCATGCGTGAAATCCGAACAGTTGCATTGTGTTCTAAATTGAAAAAACAGTTAATTGAACAGACTATTACTAAAGTAATATTCAATATGCGTATTTTTAATAGGAAAAAAAAAGATAAGCATAAGAGAAACTGAGTCACACAATATCAACCAAGTCTACACCATTAAAATCTACGGACTATACACAGCGCGCAAAAATATCATACATACATTTAAAAACCATGCCATTCTTAAGGTTAACACTTACATGCCCTTGGGGTACTGATAAAGTTCTCTGAACTGAAGGCAAACAAAAAGTTACCGACAACAGCGCGATCCACCTACCTCAGAAAATTCTAAATCGGAAAAGGGGCATACCTCTGTCAAAATTAAACTCAGGACTAAGTGGGTTCCATTTTGACTGAAAGCAAGTATTCCAAGTTTAAGGTGAATGTCTGATGGTTTTCGAGAAAAAGACATTAACAAAAAGGTTAACGCCGATTCCAACGATATACCAATAGTCCTTAACAAAAAGGTTAACACCGAATTCAAAGCCAATAGGTCAACTTTATTTTTCATCGTGGAGCTTAAATGTATTCAAATCATTCACAAGATTAACATTATGCTATCGTTACGTGTATTTATCGTTACGTGTATTTAATGTTATGCCATCGTTACGTGTATTTATCGTTACGTGTATTTATCGTTGCGTGTCTTTATCGTTACGAGTATTTATCGTTATGCTATCTTTAGGTGTATTTATCGTAACGTGTATTTCTCGTTGTGCTATCGTTACGTGTATTTATCGTTACATGTATTTATCGTTACATGTATTTTTCGTTATGCTATCGTTACGTGTATTTATCGTTGTGCTATCGTTACGTGTATTTATCGTTAACGTGTATTTATCGTTACTTGTATTTATCGTTGTGCTATCGTTACGTGTATTTATCTTTACGTGTATTTATCGTTGTGCTATTGTTGCGTGTATTTATCGTTACGTGTATTTATCGTTACTTGTATTTATCGTTATGCTATCGTTAAGTCGATTTATCGTTATGCTATCGTTACGTGTATTTACATGGCTAAATGGTCTAAAACCTCCTTTTAATAAGTCATATTACGTATGCAGCTGGTAACTATCTTTGTGAAGCCATGATGAAAAACACGCCGAATTGTAACTGATTGATGTGGCAGTAAATCGCCGATGTGATATGTTTATGATGTTCATAGATTAATGTGTCGGAATTATGTCACCTAACCTTTGATAGCTTAGTTCTTTTGATGAAGGGTACATTCAAATAGTGCTTCTTTATTAACCTGGATTATGTTGGTGTTCCTTTGAAATGTCTCTCAGTTTGACGATATAAAAGCGACTTTGTCACAAACTGTCTTTTTTTTATTCAGAAGAATATTAACTTTGTTGAAGTATGGACTAAAATACACGTGTTACCTCTGATCACTAAATTATATGTAAAATATGTGAACCTGCTGTCCTTCCCAAGATTGTGTTTAGGTTGGAAGAATCCAAAAGCGTTGCAACGTTTTTCAAATATTTTAATCTATTTTTAGACCAGCCTATTTTAAGTACATTGTATATCTTTGAACTGCCAGACGCGTGGATGCCTGTACACAGAGTACATAGTTACATATATATTGATTCCACAGAATGAAAACATAAAAATATTAAATCAGCAAAAAAATTTTACCCTTGTAAGGATAAGGTGAATATTTGTTGCGATGAACTAGTTCCCCTACTTACACCACGAAACATATGTAAAACATTTTAAAATTGCTAAATCGAATATCGCCAAAAAATCAACTCCTACTTAAGAAGCATCTTTATTGGAAATAACGAGGTATATTATGATTAAATACAACTCTTCATTTTAACATTTAAATGTCTGCAACAAAACATTTTACTTAGCCCTAGGCTCGCTTACTATAACTTTTCCTGAACTCGTTTAATAAATGTTTGTATTAAATGACAACATGTGTCAGATCCTCTTTTTTAAATTTAAACAGAATATATTATCAACGTCCGAGATAATAAAGACGTTTAATGAGAGATCGTATTAAGCAAATCTTGCCACAGCGTATTTAAGTTCTAAGAAAAAGGCCTAACAAAAGACATATATAGCATAGTAAGAATCATTAATAATCAAGTTATAGTTTAGTTTTATGAGTTTATAGTTATGTTATGTTTAATTGTTTATGTTATGACGTTTCCAAAATCCTGGTTACTCTTTTTCACCTCTCATAAACATAATAGGGTCTTTGTTCCCACTGTCTATATCACATGCAAGCAACCCTTGCTTTGCCATCTGTTTTAATTAGCATCGTCATTACTCCATTCTTAATGGAAACTGAATGCATCAACCATCGACGATCAACTGATGACGATTGTATTCTTTTCTACTTTGCCTAATGTATGTGAATAATTAGAATAATTAAGCACCCCACACCACCGGTTAGCTTGATCTATATGAAATTTATGCGTTACCAACCTAGTTGTTAATAAAGTTACAAAACACAATTATTTAATATGCCATAAAATGTGGCGTCGAGGGTCATAAACAATTACCTGGGAGACAAGTTCCGCTCGTGTTAATTAACATATAAAACCCCTGTCAAAGTCAGGATTTCAATTTATTAGATTAACTTGCGAGCCAATGTGGCCGACTGACAGACTCTATGCGTGATATTCTATAGAGAATACAGTACTATGTATATTATGTTCTAATTCATGTAGTGATCGGAGTGAAAGAAGAAGGTAAGTCTACAGTTGGATATCAGCGTACGAGTATTGTTTCAACTCGCAGTGTGATAGAAAAAATAGTAATAGTAAAAGTTAGTAGTAGTAGTAGTAGAAGTAGTAGTGGTAAAAACAGCAGTAGTAGAAGTAGTAGTAGTAGCAGTAATAGTTATAGTAGTGGTAGTAGTAGTGGTGGTGGTAATAGTAGCAGTAGTAGAAGTAGTGCTAGAAGAAGTAGTAGTGGTGGTGGTGATGGTAATACTAGCAGTAGTAGAAGTAGTAATAGTAGAAGTAATAATGGTATAAGTAGTGATATTAGCAGTTGTAGCAGAAGTGGTAGTAGTAGTAAAAGTAGTATAAGTAGTGGCAGTAGTAACAGCTGTAGAAGTGGTAGTAGCAGTAGTAGTTGCTGTTGTTGTAAAAGTAGTAGAAGTATAACAGGCAATGTTTGCATTAAAAGCATTATACGTCTACGGTTTCAGTCTGTTTCAGTTAATTTCGTGCATTGTTTTGTTAAGCATTATGATGGTTTAAATTGCATCTTTTGTAATAAACATGCCAGGTCGACACTTACTTAACATTTCCTTTTGCATACAAACAAGACAATAAATGTTACTCAGACTATTAACCAGGCATGCAACATGCAGCATGCAATTTTAGTGTTTAAATGTCGTAATTGTTTCTTACACCAGAGTAGGTTTAAATTGCTGTAGCTGCATTATAAAATAGTGCGATACAATAAATAAACGTGTGTGGGGCCCGTGATCCAGTCGTAGAGTCGCCGACTTGTAACTCCTTTGACTGTTTAGCCTCTCATCGCGTGAGTTCGATCTCCGGTCGGGGCGATTGTCTTAATATGGCAAGGTTCCAGTTGAGATGCGGTGCACCAGTTCTTCTACTCAGACATCTGTAAGTGGTCTTTCTCCACTAAAATGACTGGACGTTGTTATAATGTCCTTTATTGTGTCGCTGTATTTTTTTTAAAGTTTTTTTAACAAAATAAAACAACGTCATTTGTCATTCGTTTTTTCTTTATTTTCCTTCCACAGATGCCTTTAAACAACTCAACAAGCCTACTGAAATTATCATCCGATCGGAAGATCCAGCAATTCGAAAACACCAAACTTTCTTACTATTCTCATTTCGACAGATGTAGACCAACGCTCTCACCAATGGAATTGTTTCTAAAACTACAAGCTACAAAACGGGAAGCGATGCTGCAAGTATCTCCCTACGAGACGAAACGGGGATCATTTGTGTCTATGGAGAGTGAACGGTGTCAAGAATATAGACTGAGCCTTATTAGTGAAAAAGTTCGCTCGCAAACCTATTTCGAGAAAAGGTCTTGTGGTCATCTTTCATCTATTGTTGTGATACTTGGCGGGAACTCGTTTGAGTCGAAAATAGGGGTGTTGACATCGAAGAACGATGATACCAAAATAGACGACAACTTACTGGAGGCTAATGATATAGGAGGTAATAACATAAACAGGATAAACCATGCCATAAACGACTGTCTGTGGTGTCCGTGTGTACTTTATTTTGTAGCATTTTTCTGTATTCCCGCACTTTTCTTCATGCATATTTCAGACGAATGTTTTAAACACAATGACCTCAAGCGAGCCAATCGCTACGCCAGATTGTCAACATTCTCCTTTGTGACTGGATTATTTGCAACTGTTGTGTTTTATTCCATTCTTGCGTGGTGTGTTTATCAATTTATGACATGACAAATAAAAAAATGTTAAGCATCGATTAAACCTATATGCCAAACAATTGCATATATGTTTTACAGACATCTACTTAAAAATGGTACCCGACAGTTTACCGATATCTAATACATGCATATGTAACAAAATGTGACATTTGTTTGAGATATCTGTTTTATTACAAGCTGGCTTTGGCAACAGCATTGTTGTTCTTGATGTTAATACATTGGGCTCCAGATCAGATGTTCCTGGAAAGAAGGTTCGAACCACTAAACCCACCAAACAATGCTTTTAACTTTTTACTTCCTGAGGTTCGAGCTACTGGGTACCCGAGTAATGTTTCTACCCTTGAAGTGGGCTGTCAGGCGGGATTAATATAATGCAAGAAGTTGTTTAACAAATCAACTAATAGTAAATATTAATGATTTAAACTTAAATGTGGTTTGCCTTTACCAAATATATGTAACAATATCTGATCTCTGTTTGGGATAATTGTGCATAATTTCTGCAGCAACAATTATTCTTTAGTCTAAGCTTTGGCGATTATCACCTGCATTCAATTTTAGGGCAAAAAAACTCGTTCATCAACACTTAAAATGTTTGACCTTTGCAACTCTATCAATAACAATGATTGGGATTTCTGCTTAAAATAGACATCGACGTCAATATGTCCACTTGACGCGAATAAAAAACAAGATAACAATTATGTTACAAGCTTAATATATACATATATCTGTTATAATGGAAATGCGTAATCCACTTAAATGCATATGAGTTGAGACAAATATCCCAATTATCTCCCTTGTCTCGTTAAAAGTGGTATCCAACAGTTTGAGTCAAAAAAAATTTTTTTCCCAAAAAACCAAATAAATCATTGTTCCCTGAAAAGGTCCAGCAAAATGCTATTCATTGATGCCCGAGATGAAGCATAAAGCCCCACTCGCCAAGGCAAACAGGTATTCCCTGTCTGAGTCACGCTGCAGAGATAGCTATTTTTAAACAAAGAAAACCACGTGACTATTGACATTTAGGATCATGTGTTATTGTTATACGGGTTGTCTGCTCTGACGTCGATATTAATTTGCAGCAGAGCTCCCTATCGTGTTTGTTTATAGTTTTGGAAAGAATTAACATTTAGAGCGATATTTTCCGCAATTTGTGTTTTCAAACAATATAGGAAGTATGTGAAATCGTCTTCACTTAGACTCAAGTATGAGTTTATACAGACTTTATGCATAACAACGCCAAAACAGTTGGAAAATATTATAACATGCATCTGATGTAGGCAAACTGTCGGATATCGCCATGAATGTCTAACGTCACGACTTTCCATAGAGTGTGTTGTCATTAGGCAAGTGGATTTAATACTGCGCCTTCAACCACGCATTGTATTGTAATAAAATTCCCTTCAACTTATAGTTTACCTATTTTAGTTTTTATTATTATATCGCTATCAGGGGCGGATCCAGAACATTACTATGTGGTATGAATCAAGATCCATTCAACTTTATCGCAGCAAATACTAAATATACATACACTATAGAGGGACTCGAACTTCCACCTAAGCAGTCAACTGACAAAATTTACTTTGAAAGTTTAGTATTTTAAGCTTTTATGTATGTGTTTTCTCAACTCTACTCTTTTACCTGGTTGGTGGGGGGGGGGGGGGGCATCCCCACATCAACCCTTCCTCAATCTACCCCTCTCGGATCCATCCTGGTCACTACTGCTGATTTAAGAGTTATTTAAGAATTAAAGATTACAAAGTTATCGATTGTCTAAGATTAGCATAATAACAAACATGTTGAAAAATACGAGCATACTTTAGAATTACTAAAAGCCCTTAGCAATCAAAAGCGTTTTTCTTTTGTGCGAAAAGTCTTCTTTATTTGAGGGGAGATGTCGTTTTCGCTGATGCCGTTTATTATGTGATGAACCGACTTAGTACTGTTGTAGACGTTTAGATCATAGAGAGTAGACCGCATGTTACACTAAGTTTTACAATTAAATACTAATTGTTAAATACTAATTACTATTGTTTGTTTATAACTGGTGGTCAGCCTCGCCGTACGACAGAGATATGTGAACGTTCAACGTTCAACTGTACCTCACACATACTGAATAGTTCTTTTGGATACAAGTTATTACAAAGAAAACGTTAAACGTTCAACTGTCCCTCACACATACGGAATAGTTCTTTTGGATACAAGTTATTATAAAGAAACCAACATGGATTCTGAAGGTTTCAAGGAAGTATGTAACATAAGCATTACATTCTGTAACAAGTGAACTTCCTTATCAGGGAAATGGCCGATTGTTTGTGAGACATCCAATCGAACAAACCCTTTGATGTAGGGACTAGTATAAAGGCATTTCCAATAATTATATGTTTGAGATATTATCCGACTTGTCATTATCTTAGTTGTGGTATAAGCTGATCACTCTCCCTGGAGATTCACGAAGTTCTAAATGCATTCATCGGAAATTTCCGTCACTGTCCGTTAAAAAGGCTACTAAGTACCCTTTTGCTCATCAAGCGATTTCTTCAGTCAATCTAAATCCTGGCAATGATATATATATATATATATATTTTCGCCCAGGCTCCGTAGAAACGGGCGAGGCGTTCCGAATATTTGCCGAGAATCGAGAATTACCGATTGTCTTATTATCCACTTCCAGAGTCCGATTATATTCTACGAGTAGATCCATTACAAATGTCCAGAGTAAAAATCAATAGTGTGATGACATCTGGCCATGCAAGACATTAATAGCTAATTACAAAATCCTTCATCAAGATACAAGCTGTACATGCCTGGCTGGCGAATACATCAACCTTCATCATAAACAAAGGAACCAATACAATGTTAGATTGAGACAGATCGAATATGTCGACATCTGCTCTACAATAGCTCAATAGATGCAAGTTACTTTTGTTACATCGCACCGACACACTTATAATCATATAGGCGACGTTCAGCTTGTTATTTGTAAAGGAAGCCCCCAGATTTAGGTCTAGGTAGAACCAACGTCGTAACGCAGGTTACCTAGGTAATCTCCCCACAAAAAAAGTTCTCGCCCCGACCTGGGCTCGAACCCAGGCTGTGATGGGCTAGGGACTTACGAGTCGGCGATTCTAACCGCTCGGACATGGGCACCGCCAACAGCTTCAACATTGTCTGATACCACCTTTAACGCGACTTTGTTTCCGTTAATGTTTTTCAATTATTACGTCACTAATTAGCCAATCAGCGCATTGTTATATATTGCTTATAATGATTGACGTCTGCACATGATGTATACAGCCGCTTGTTATTTTCCGAACCAGTAGAAAATTGCAAATAGAGCAGCTTGAGAAGTAAATAGATTGTTAAGCTAAAACGAATAAATAGTTAAAGGCCGAGTACCGAATTTGAGTTCCGTGGATAATTCAATACGAGAAAATAGTATACGAGAAAATAGTAGTGGATGCGTATTCGTTGCTACTAATATAACTCCTGAATACAAAGTACAAGTTTCCATCCTTCACTGGTTAAACCTGTGTTGTTGTTTTTGTCTCAATTGTTTACAAAATATCTAATTGAATCAACGAGGGTTTTTTTAATAAGGCGTCAAAAGGTCATGTGATTATTACTGTACAGGTAAACACCCAATGGCTGAAACTAGTAAGGTTTGTACTGACAAGTCAGTAGCAAATGTCAAGTGATGTTCCCATTACAACGTAACAGAAACCAGATGGAATTTGAAAATAGGGTCCTACTAATACAAGGCTACGTAGCCTTAAAATGAACCGTAAAAATAAACACCCTGGGTAAAAAAGCAATTTTAGTAAAACAGAGTATTTACGTTTACCTCGTGCTAACATTCGATAAGTTTAATCGTAATAACCGAGTGTTTTTGTTGTTGCTGTTGTTGTTTTGTTGTTGTTTTTAAATATGGTGAACATTGGAATTCGGACATTTAAAAGTAACGCGACGCTTTTAAGTCCACCGCCTAATGACAACAGAATCTATGGTAGATCAGCGAGTTGATATCGTCTTCTATCTTCATTGTTCAACACAGTTACTGGCGGTGTAACAATGTAAAAGTTATTACAAATGCAAAGTTAACCAACTCTGGACAAGTGGCTATAATCGTACTGATACAAAACAAAAGGGACAAATGACAAATGCGGCAATAAAGGGGTACATTAGAATGTCAGCTAAGTATTTCTTCTTTGATTGACGTTCACATATCTTACAGCTTAATCGTTTAAAGGTGGTCTATGACTGACGAATACGCATACGTATTTCTATGCCTAATACAGAGATATATTCTAGGGTATTGGGCGTCAAACGTATTAAATATCTACGTTCAAACGTTATTATATAGCTACGATCCATCGCAGCGCTTATCTTAACAAGAAAACATAAGTCTTCGAAAAACAGCATATTTACAAGTACTTTAGTGTTCAGTTACTCGTTATTTATCGCGGTAAAACGCAGATCTGCTTTTCTGAACAAACATTGAAACGAAAAGCAAATCTGACCAAGTGTGACCAAGACGATTTAGTAAACATTTGCGCATATCTGGATAGAATGATATTTAACCAAAAAAAAAAATTCAAATCACGTCATATCAACAATCATCACATAAGTGGACGATGGCGTCACAAGATTTTTGATAACCGCCAAAGTGAATGCTATACAGGATATACGCCGATCACGGGATCACGGTGTATGACCGTGTTTTATTTCACGAACATAGCTTTGTAATATATGGCTTTTCTTTGGCCACGAGATTTATAATACGACCATACACTGGAAATTTCTTTCAGTTTCATGCTTATTTCATCTTTAAACTTGATTTTAATCAGCTGTTTTTGCTATACCCCGAGTAGTCCCTAATTACCTCCCTTGGGGCCTAGGGAAAATGATAGCCCTATAATTTTACTGCAGGCCAAAGTGAAATGATAATGTTTTTCTTCACTAGTATTTATCTCCCTTTCGCCCAAAAGTATGAAATAAAATAAAGTCCCAGCGGTGAAATTCACGCGAGGATGGTGACAAAGGCTATCACTGAGGTATATTCGATTGTAGAAAGGAATCAATAAAAGAAAACCTCTTAAGTACATATACGTTACATTAACGCCGCTACATCTGATCCGTGCAATCTACATTTCGTACATATATTTTTATATTTGCAAGTGCAATTTAAAGCGACTCGGTCACATTTTGTCAAAATGTGATCTTTATTTTTCTATTAAAATTAACAACAATTGATTACTCTGAGCACTTTATTATACGCTAGGGTTTCTTCAGTTCTCAAAAGCGTCTCGACGTTTTTCAACTATTCTATCTGTTTTAAGCTCAACAATGTTGTACACATTTTAACTGCGCATGCGTAATGATTACATCAGCCATAAACAATACACTGATTGGCTCGATAGTGACGCAATAAATACATATGAAATGCGGATCGTAAAATCGTTACTAAGCAAAGCTGTAACCATGTCGCTTTAAAAATGAAAATGACAGAATAAAAATAGTCACTATCTTATAGTGAAGTGGGCAAAATAGCATAAGCACGCAATGTTCCACTTGGGACTATAAAGATTAAATGCTATAAAGTGCTAACGAGAAACGTATTCGACAAAAATATGGATGAAACTGGTTGAAACTGATGTCTACGTATATGTCATTTTAAATACCAGTTTTCCAATATCTGAAAATCAATGACCGTAATTTGCAGGAAATAAGTGCGTGATATTTCTGGAAGGGAAGACAAGCACTCAATAAAAACCCATCAAAGTAGTTTTAAAGGTGGAATATGACACTTCTTACATAAAATACATGTGAAGATGAAAATATAACAAGAGATGTACAGGACAGAGCGCTCAACTACTTAAAGCTATCATTTTGGACTTGAGTAAACATACACTTAAAAAACTAAGGCGAAAAAGGCCATTTTTATCTCAAAATACAACTTGAAACTATAAAATACAAATTACAATAGAAGTTATTATCAATAGTAAAAATATGGGAAGTACATTTCAAAAACATACATCTGTTATTGGGAATAAGCTACGAACCAAACTCTTACGTCTTAGTCAGAAAGAACATGCACGCGGAACTTCAACATAAGCATTGGCCCTCTTCCTTTCACTGTTGGTTCATTGTATGTTGGGTTTATTGTCACACCAACAGTATTTCAGTTATCTGGTGTCCACTTGAAGCAGATACAGTGCTGCCTTCACTGTGTATAGCATGCCGTTAACACCTGGTATAATACCACACCCAGTCACATTATCCTGACACCGGGCCAACCAGTCGTGGAACTACTAATATATATTAGCTTGAGCGTTAGCAAGGGAGCTATACCACTACCATTTATACGACTTTGTAACGTCGCGACCCGTGATCGAACCCGGGGCCTCCCGTACCTGGAGCCGACGCTCTACCGATTGCGCTACCAGGTTCGGTGCTTGGTTCATTATATTATATATGAGAGTAGCGAACGATAATTCTGCGATAATTCTGCACAGGAGGTTGAAGCATTACACCCACGCTGACGCTCGGTTGACCGGTGTAACAGATCAATGGTTAGACAGCGAAAATGATTTTTGTTTGCGACTTGATTGGTTAAATTTGCATTTTTTTTTTAATTTCGATTCAGAAATATTTTTTTTAAACCATAATAAATTATGAAAAAAAACACATTAAGTTACACGACTAAATGTTAACATGCTGTCCTTAAAAAGACTGTTACCTCTGGGCTGTAAGAACCAAAAGCACCACGACGCTGTTCTACTACTTTTAGCAGTTTCAGCCCAACAACTTTGTATATTATCATGTATATCAGAACTGCGCGTGCGGTCATATACGTCAAGTGTATACGTTTGTTACAAACAATTCGTTCTTTGGCTCATAAGTGACAGAATAATTTAAAGGCATATAAAATGCTAAACGTGTGGTTCAATGTACCATATACATACGCAAAATCTTCACCATGTCGCTTTAATAATGCTGCTTATTTTCTGGACCAAAAGTGGCAGAGAGCACCTTTAATGCACTCATCGTGTGTAATCATGCAAGCTCTGGAAGTCTATAAGCTCTTAAACCTGCTTGTCACGGATTGATTAGGCTGTCTGCAAATATTGTACATCCAGACTGCAATGTCGCTGATCAGCTTCTTTACTATTAGCTTGTTAGTCAACAGAAACACGAATGTGTAGCAACCACTTCACAAAGTTGGTAAAATAGTCAGAATATGACAGGGTTTCTAAGAAAAGTAAAACAATTAGAGGGGATAATCGCTCTGCTGCAACAATGCAACTTGAAAGAGATCGTTAATAAAGAAATAATTAAAGACATTGTGACGTCATACGTCGGAAAACAGAATATTTTATATCACTTGAGTGAACCTATACATCGGGTCGATTGCTGGTCTAGATTAAGACACGGTGGTGTAAAAATCTTGGAAATTTATATGTATAGACTGTAGACTGCCTTAATAGACATTTATTACAAGAAATACATTGTAGCAACACTATGATGGGCATTACAGCGACGTCAAGCTATTTTGGTACACGACGACCCGAACCGAATTTCAGGGAAGAACCACCGGCGCGTCTCAGGTAAGTGGAAGGACTCCTTTAAAAGCCGAATCCAGATGTTCATCATATTTAGAAAAGAAAAAAACAACAAAACAATGCTATTACAATTAAATTTATTGAATTTTAGTATATGGCAACAGTAAATACTCTGTTTTATTAAAAATTATTGTTTTACACGTTGTGTTTTTATTTTACGTAGCCATTTAATACTATTTTTAGTTTTCCTCGCTGTTTTTAGAAAGCGTACGGGGAACGTCACAGTAACAATCATTACTGAATTGTCAGTACAAACTTTATCAATCTCCTCACAGCGATTACGTCACGCGTTGCTACTTAAAAGTACTGTCAAGGGAAGTAATCACTGCGGGGAGTTTGAAACCTTATTCGGACTTAGTCTGGTTCCCAGCTTCTATTGTAAACATAATAGACGAAGGGCAGGTAATCCAGACTAATTCGGACTGTCACTAGCGTCCGCCATTTTATTGTTTACTTGTAAAGTGACAATCATGTGACCTTTTGACGCGTCATTGAGACGAAATAAAAGTAGTCGCGGCGATTCCCTTCGGTATTTTGTAGACTTCGGTATTTTGTAGACAATCGAAAAACAGAAACACAATTTTCATCAGTGTATGAAGCGAACTTGAGCTTATCTGTCAGGAGTTATATTAGTAGCAACAAATACATGTGTCCACTACTATTTTTACGTATTGAATTATCCACGGAATTCAAATTCGGTACTCTGCCTTTACTTTATTTAAAACATATTTTTGTAGATGTTGAAGCCGTAAATATGCTGAACACAAAGCAAGACAGGTTTCATTTGATTCTGTCTCCGATATCTTGAGAGAATGTGAGAGAAGCACTTTGGGCGAGGTAAATTGAGGCATGCGCGTAACTGGGCCGTTTTTGAAGTTACGCACAATTACAAGGGAAATCACTTTTGTAGTAATACTTGTGAATACATTCGGTTCTTTTCTAATGAATAGCATGTAAAATGCGGAAATGCGACGAACTTAACGCAAAATATGAACGACTAAATTCCTGACGGGTATAAGTTTAATCATTTTAAACCTTTTTAACTTTATTATTGGTGTTAAAAAGATTTTATATCACAAAAAACTACGGAAATAAAATATATCATTCCTAACCCAAGTTATGCATCGACTTTCTCAGTGTTTTTGGTACTTTTAGATTTCCGAATTTTCGAACGGAGGTTACGCACGTGCGTAAAGTGCGTAATGGCAGAAACGCGCCTGAAGTGAGGTAAAAAAAATCGTTCCGATTGGGACTTGAACCAACTCAGTGAATAGCTGAGGGATCAGCCGCCTGGTATGTACATGTATATAGGAAAAGTCGTTTAACCTCTCATATCTCCGGGAAATAACATCACCCACAGTAATTGGTACACAACAATACAAAGCAATACATTTATGGCAGATAAGTCTGGCAAAACAATGGCGAATGACCCTAGTAGAAGTCGACATTTTAATCGACATTTTAATCCAAATAAACTGACAGATGCCGGTGGAACACAACCAAGGTTATGTTGAAAATAAAATGTAAAACGTATTCCCATCGCGATGTATAATTAGACTACGTAAAACAAGCATGTATCTGGACACATTGACGCAGCAACAAGGACTGTCATAAGGTCCAGGTTTCAAATCCGACAAAAATGTGTTTATGGATTTTATTACATTCTTGTTCTTGTTTTTCATACTAACAGCTACTGAATTTTAAACGGAATTTATTTTTTAATATTTGTTTTAACCAAAACAATCACCAGCTCATATGAATAAATACAAACGGTGTGGAAACCAAGGGTATTAAGGCTTTACAGGTGGTCTCCGATAGTATGCCCACATCTTATACATGTAACTACAATGTATATCAGTACATAAGAACGATTGGGATTCCTGCTAAAAATAGACATCGACGTCACAGCGGATGACGTGGATGAACTAAAACATTAGTGTTCAAATAGTTTTCTTGGTTTAAAAATAACTAACTGTGCAGCGTGGCTCAGATAGGAAATACATGTTTGTAATAACGATGGTGACCGTTATGGTGTACTTTTCCGACACTACTGTAGGACATCGATAAATAGCAATTTACGAGATCTGTTCATATAACAATGATTTACCACGATGTATAGTGAACATATTTTGGTCCAAACTGTCGCATACCACCTTTAAGAGAACTTATGCAATGCGGACTTAACCCCGGAGCTTACCGTACCTGCATTCTGAAATTAGCAAATAACACTGTGAATGGTCAAAATCTAATATACAATGTAGTAAATATATTATTTACATGCACATAGATGGCTGTAGTTTTTAATCTGTATTGGACCGAAAGAACGAACCAGGATCAACGCACGATTGCTAGAGTACATGGCTGCCTAACAATCTGATCACCTCGGCCTTTATGCTATGCAAGAGACCTCTGACATAATAAGGCGCCATCTTGGATCTACTTTGTGTGTCTTAGTTTTAATACTGGGTATTTAATGTTGACTTTTCCATTTTCCGTAAATCATATAGATTGTATTGATAAAAAAATCGTTGTTATTGCAAGATATACTCAACTAAATGATATATATATAATTTGTTACTTTCTCGCGAACGGACACTGTTTCATAACTCAGGCGACGCACTTTGGTGTATTCTAGAGCTATGTACGAGGTGTATTTTACGAACCATACGGAAATACCCGAAGTTTTACGATTGGGCTGCCTAATCGTTAAGGACGTGTTTGTACTAACAGCGTATTGGTAATTTCGCTGGTGTAAAGGGTTCATTATAGACAAGGCCCGGCGGACAATACATGTGAGAAAAGATCGTTTGATCGACAATGGCGGCCATCAACCGGGGATAGTTTTAATCTTGCCAATATCACACCATATGGTAACATTTCTGTTGCGATTTTGCTACATAAACTGCCTTTAAAACTATCACGTGACCTATGACTTTAAGTGACGTTCTTTAAGTTCTTTTGGTTGTAAAAACAAACAATTAAAACAATTAATTATTTTAAAAATTCTCACCAAGTGATCTCTGAAAATAATATACCATGCCATTTACCGCATAAAACGTTTGTGATATAATGGAACAGGATAATATAACATATAAAAATCAATAAAAAAAGCTTTTTTTAACCTAATTTTACTTTATCTATGCAATAGTCACTGAGTAGTTCTGGTAACATTTTAGTAGGCCTATATTACTATATTAAAAGAATTGCGATGTGTCAAAATATGAAAAATATTAAATAAAAATATTCAGCAAGACTTAAGCTCAGTTTGATTACTTTCTGGGCATTAGAGTTGGTTCCGATACATTATTCGGGGAAATCTAATAACATCAATTTCCGTTACTTACTATAAAGTAGACATCAATCGGAACTCCTCGGGTAATTCCGCCTTCGGTACGTTTATACGAGGAACCCCGAGTAAACGAGTTACGTCGTAGAAAAGGCCGAGGTCTTCCGAGTGTTATTGGACTTGAAGAGCGAGGTTTCTAGAACTTGGTGTCAGATATTCTATCAGAGAGATTGGAATATGGACGTGCGCTAAACAGATGTCGTCGTTTGAGCATACAAGTGTTTTACAGGTAAATAATCGGTGATTTAAAGCGACATTGTCATCACCGAGTTTTTAATCATGGTGTTACGAGAACATGTAGAACATATTTTTGTATCGAGTTCTGCTGATGGATCTAGATTAACTGTTTAAATGCAAGAGATTTATCAAAAAGGAACTGAAACGTGCCATACACGTGATATTATTTAAAGAGGATGTTTTGATGTCAGTACTGTGTATTAGAAATATATCTTAATTTTTAAAAAGAAATCGCGTTGTAACAATGCGATTTATTGGTTCTGCCCATTTTTGCGGAACGTTTAATGAGACATGGTGATAGTTAAGTTTTTAAACAAGACACACAGTAACAGCACCACATTATCCGCATTTTTTTTACGTATTTAAGTTATTACGTCACTATCGAGCCAATCAGTGTGATATTAATGACTGTATACACGTGACGTATATAAACGCATGCGCAGTGCGAATATATTCAAGGATGATGAGAATAAACTGAAAATATGCGACTTAACAAGATGACTTTATGCTAAACTGTCGTGTTCGACATTTCGAATGTTTGACATGGTGTTTTCGATGTGCTGCCATGTCGATTGTTTCACCAAAAGAACAATTCAACATATTTCGATAAACATCTCAACTAGTTCTCTAAGGACTACTTTTATCAAATGCACGTCATCAGTGTTGATGCAGCATTGAACCGGACATATATTTTGCCATCAAGTTGCAAAATGTAAGTCTTAAAGTGCGAGTCGACCTTAATTTTTAGTGGTTGTTTAAACAGTTTACTTTTTACTTCGATGAGTAATTAACCTGTTGTTTATTTTTATTGAACTCCTCCACAAAATTCACGCCGAGATGCCATGTGATGATTGATTGATGAATTGTTGATGATTACTTCAAAAAATATTTTGTCAACTTTCCATGAACATTCAAAACAAACTTGGACGAGTTCTGTTTCAGAACGTGTTTCTGACGTGTTATAAAATGTTCATCGTTTAACCAGAGAAACTTATGAACATAGTTCGGTGTCAATATCCCACCATATTTCAATGAACACCTCCAACGACTCCTCCAATCCGCAGGTCGGCTCGTGTTCGATCCTTAATTCTCGAGCCCTCACTTTTGATGACCTCTACCCACAGCAATGCAAGCCTGTGCTGGTAGCCGTGTATGGAACTGTGGTCCCGGCCCTGGCAATCCTCGTCACCGTCATGGACCTCATCATTATCTCCATCTTCGTCAAGCCGCACATCCGCTCACATACCAGCTTTATCCTCACGCTGATCGCCATCGCAGACAGCCTCAATATTATCTGCCCGTCCATTGGCTATGTCTACTATTTCACGCTTGGGCACTTTCTGGAGCCAATACCATTCTGGTTCTGTCGGTGGACGTATTATTTGAGTGATGTGTTTTCGCGGTTCTTCAACATGTTGTCGCTGTGGTTTACGGTGTTGTTGGCCTCAATACGGTACGGCTGTATAAAGTCGCCACTGAAAGCCAGAAGCATACATAACAGGAGAAACATCGTATGCGCCGTTGTGGTTTTAGTGCTATTTGCATTTTGTGTACATATACCTACATTGTTCGTGTGGGACTTTCAACCGCTTGCGAATGATTGTCATAATGGGGACACCGTGTGTACGGCTTGTGTTGTCACTCCAGTCTTTCCTGATGGTCATACGTTTTGTACATATAGAAAAACTCTGCTCTGGGTAGAGATAATAACAAATTCCTTTCTGCCATGCGCGTTACTGATCTTTTTGGATGTAACTATTTTGATAGCATTGCAAAAAGCGGAAGCCAGTCGGTCCTCTCTGCGCAGGTCCGGAACACAGTACGGGAAACATGCAAAGCAGGGCTGTGATAGTCAAGAAGAGGGAGAACTAACCAGTGCATTGGTCCAGCACGGAAGTTTGGAAATAGAAAAACCCACCTCCACGATAAAAGAAACCATGTTAAATGACGAGGTATCTGAACCAGGGGAGACCTCTTTATATTCTAGCATGTCCACAAGTGCTCCGTTGAGACAAACGCAAAAGAAAACGCGGAAATTGTCCTTTAAAGACGAAAAATGTTGCAGTCCAATACAAGATTCTAAATATAACAACCATACCACAAAGGATTGTGGGCACTCGCAGAGGAAGCTTTCTGTGGTAGGTGAAGTTCGCAGGAAGGCTTTTTTTCGCAGCAAGCAGTGCCACGGCAGTGTTCAGAGTAGCGACTCTGCCGTTGACAGATTGAACCAGGAATGTAGAAGAACATCCCGTCTTATCCTCCTCGTTGTGACCATCATCTCCACCCATGAAATCCCTCTCGGCATCATACGCTGTCATGCGTTAGCTACCAATGACCCTCCATTGGCCATTAACATGTTCGGTTGTGCCTCAGTGTTTCTTTCGCTGTGGCAATACGTCACATACCCTTTGATTTTTCTCATCTATTGTTGCATGAGTTCCGCCTTTAGAGAAGAAATGTGGACAACATTGACTTGTGGGCGCTTCTTGCCTGGTTCCGAGCATGCGATTGTTCAGAGAAAGAACGTCTTTATGAGCCCGTGTTCGATGCGCCGCACACTGAGCCGAGGCACAGACAGGTTTAAAACAACCAATCAGAAGACGCGAAACAGTTTTGATCAAGAACAAACCAATGACGACATTGATAATGATGACGAATTGGAAGATATTGGAGAGTTTGGAAACGACTAACAACACACACGATCAGATAATTGGGCTAACTGGGCAGAGGGAACAGATTTTAAAAATCAATACAAAATGTTTAAGTAAGACGCCTTGACCTCTCAGACAGATGCTAATTGTTCGTTGGTTATAGATATTGTACTAAATATTGCTCGTATAACTTTACATACACGAAATATTTTGACCATTTTTTCAGTCCAAAAAATTACCTTTCAATTTTACTTTGTTCCTAAAGCAGCTTGCTTTGATGTAAAAAGGATATAAAATTACGTGTATATCAATAATTGGGACTTTTAAAGCGCATCAGGTGCACACTTGAACTGAACTTAAGGTAGCAATTATCATTTGAACAATGTTTTCTTTCTTGGCATATTAATTACCTAGCAGAATGGACCAGTACAGACCATATTTGTAGTCAATATTGATGTGCTTAATAAAATGTTTCCAAAATTAAATATTGCCAGCTTAAAATCGCTGATTGCTTTAGAATGGAAGTTTAACCCTTTACTTGCTGGAAACACATCTGGGTGTGATATACTTTGTGTTTGATGTTAATGAGTAAATGGTCTTCCAGCTAATAAATGGTTAAAAGTCACATTTTTCTTTAGCATTTACATCATTGGACTATAATTCTCAAGTAAAATGCCCTAAATGCTATCAGTATGTTAATGTATGCTTTAAGGTCCAGTTTGTCATAAAATGCATATTAATATTAAAGACATATCTTTGATTTTGGAAAGATGCTTAAGTAATTACAAGTGTCTGAAGCGTATGTTTATCTTTTATGTGAATTACAAATGACTGAAGTGTATGTTTATCTTTAATGTGTATTACATGTGACTAAAGTGTGTTTATCTTTAATGTGTATTACAAGTGACTGAAGTGTATGCTTATCTTTAATGTGTATTACATGTGACTAAAGTGTGTTTATCTTTAATGTGTATTACATGTGACTAAAGTGTATGTTTATCTTTAATGTGCATTACATGTGACTAAAGTGTATGTTTATCTTTTATGTGTATTACATGTGATTAAAGTGTTTGCTTATCTTTAATGTGTATTACAAGTGACAGAAGTGTATGTTTATCATTAATGTGTATTACATGTGACTAAAGTGTATGTTTCTTTAATGTGCATTACATGTGACTAAAGTGTATGTTTATCTTTAATGTGTATTACATGTGATTAAAGTGTTTGCTTATCTTTAATGTGTATTACAAGTGACAGAAGTGTATGTTTATCTTTTATGTGTATTACAAGTGACTGAAGTGTATGTTTATCATTAATGTGTATTACAAGTGACTGAAGTGTATGTTTATCTTTTATGTGTATTACAAGTGACTGAAGTGTATGTTTATCATTAATGTGTATTACAAGTGACTGAAGTGTATGTTTATCATTAATGTGTATTACAAGTGACTAAAGTGTATGTTTATCTTTAATGTGTATTACATGTGACTAAAGTGTATGTTTAACTTTTATGTGTATTACATGTGATTAAAGTGTTTGCTTATCTTTAATGTGTATTACAAGTGACAGAAGTGTATGTTTATCATTAATGTGTATTACATGTGACTAAAGTGTATGTTTCTTTAATGTGCATTACATGTGACTGAAGTGTATGTTTATCATTAATGTGTATTACAAGTGACAGAAGTGTATGTTTATCTTTAATGTGTATTACAAGTGACAGAAGTGTATGGTTATCTTTAATGTGTATTACAAGTGACTGAAGTGTATGTTTATCATTAATGTGTATTACAAGTGACTTTAAATGTATATTTTCTTAAATATGTGTATTGTGTTGTCTGTGCTTTTCATTCAAGTGAGATAAACCTGATATTGTCTGAGTTGATGGCAAGTAAATTAAAACTACAACAGCAGAAAGATTCATGCATATAAATCATGCATATAAAAATAGTTCATTTTACTTATGTAAAAATTCACCTAAAACTTTTCAATCAACCAAAACTAATTGATCTAAAATTGCATAAATTAATGTACTAAATATTACTGTCAAATAAGGGTTTCATGCAAAGTGTTTATATTTATTAACATATTTAATTGCTAATTTACTTTTGCTAAATCTCTTTATATTTTTATATTTTGTCAAAATTATTACACAAAATGCTAATCCATTTTTGTTTACAGAAATATGATCCACTGCCACCATCAATAAAGTCTTATTATGTGGATGACATTGTTTTGTCATAATGATAGACATTGATGTTTAAACATAAAATAACACAAACGTTACAAAAACTGGTAAAAAATAAACAAAAAACTCATGTACTCACTTTCAATTTCCAGTTACAACAAATAACAAAGTATCTGAAATAAGTTTTTAAAGGAGGTACTCTTACATCACCTATATTAAATACACAATTCTTATACGTAACTTAACAGGTATTTAAAGTAAGCCCTATGATGTTTGCATTTTCTGCAAAGTAATTTCTGATTCAAAGTGTAGGATTCCACCTTTAACAAAAAGCCCCATTGAAAGCTATTGAAGAGCAATTCATAAAATACTATAAGAAAATAGATAATAAGTAACAAGAGGGCCATGATGGCCCTTAATCGCTCACCTGATGACACAGGCTTTACGTAGGCTCAAATCTGGCATTAAGTAATTGAGAGTCATTTACTTTAGAAATCTTTGGTGAAGATTGGACCATTAGTGTGGCCACTGGGTTGATAACATTTTCTAGAATTTTACCAAGTAACCTACTGAATCCACATGACTCACTTCAAAACATATGTAAAATTTCATACTGGCAAACATGATGGTCAAGTTTGGTAAAGACTGGGCCATCAATGTAGCCTCTTAAGTGTTTTCACAAGCTTTTTCTAAAATTTGACCTAGTGACCTACTTTATGACCCCACGAGATCCAATAACGAACTCATCCAAGATATTATGTAGACAAACATTCTGACCAAGTTTGATGAAGATTGGCCTATAAATAGGGCCTCTAGTGTGTTCACAAGCTTTTTCTAAGATTTGACCTTGTGACCTACTTTTTGACCCAACGTGACCCAGTTACGAACTCATCTGAAATTTCATGCAGACAAACATTCTGACCAAGTTTGGTGAAGATTGGGCTATAAATGTGGCCTCTAGTGTGTTCACAAGCTTTTTCTAAGATTTGACCTAGTGACCTACTTTTTTGACCCCACGTGACCCAGTTACGAACTCATCCAAGATTTCATGCAGACAAACATTCTGACCAAGTTTGATGAAGATTGGCCTATAAATAGGGCCTCTAGTGTGTTCACAAGCTTTTTTTAAGATTTGACCTTGTGACCTACTTTTTGACCCCACGTGACCCAGTTACGAACTCATCCAAGATTTCATGCAGACAAACATTCTGACCAAGTTTGGTGAAGATTGGGCTATAAATGTGGCCTCTAGTGTGTTCACAAGCTTTTTCTAAGATTTGACCTAGTGACCTACTTTTTGACCCCACGTGACCCAGTTACGAACTCATCCAAGATTTCATGCAGACAAACATTCTGACCAAGTTTGGTGAAGATTGGGCTATAAATGTGGCCTCTAGTGTGTTCACAAGCTTTTTCTAAGATTTGACCTAGTGACCTACTTTTTGACCCCACGTGACCCAGTAATGAACTCATCCAAGATTTCATGCAGACAAACATTCTGACCAAGTTTGGTGAAGATTGGGCTATAAATGTGGCCTCTAGTGTGTTCACAAGCTTTTTCTAAGATTTGACCTAGTGACCTACTTTTTGACCCCACGTGACCCAGTTACGAACTCATCCAAGATTTCATGCAGACAAACATTCTGACCAAGTTTGGTGAAGATTGGGCTATAAATGTGACCTCTAGTGTGTTCACAAGCTTTTTCTAAGATTTGACCTAGTGACCTACTTTTTGACCCCACGTGACCCAGTTACGAACTCATCCAAGATTTCATGCAGACAAACATTCTGACCAAGTTTGGTGAAGATTGGGCAATAAATGTGGTCTCTAGTGTGTTCACAAGTTTTTCCTAAAATTTGACCTCGTGACCTACTTTTTGACCCCAGGTGACCCAATAATGAACTCATCCAAGATTTTATGCAGACAAACATTCTGACCAAGTTTGGTGAAGATTGGATAAAAATTGTGGCCTCTAGTGTGTTCACAAGGTAAATGTTGACGACGGACGACGAACGACGAACGACGAACGCCGGACGCCGGACGACGGACGAAGCGGTATCACAAAAGCTCCCCTTGAGCACGTTGTGCTCAGGTGAGCTAAAAATGACAAAATTATTATTATTCGACATTGTAGTTTAAAGCTGTCATGACGGAGTTGATCTAGAGTGACTCAGTTGATATAGAGTGACTCAGTTGATCAAGATAGATTTGGATGATCTAGAGTGACTCAGTTGATCTAGAGTCAGTTGATCTAGAGTGACTCTGTTGATCTAGAGTGACTCAGTTGATCAAGAGTGATTTGGTTGATCTAGAGTGACTCAGTTGATCAAGAGTGACTTAGTTGATCAAGAGCGACTGTTAATCTAGAGTGATTTAGTTGATCTAGAGTGACCGAGTTGATTTAGAGCAACTCAGTTGATCAAGAGTAATTTGGTTGATCTAGAGTGACTGAGTTGATTTAGAGCGATTCAGTTGATCTAGAGCGACTCAGTTGATCTAGAGTGACTCAGTTGATCTAGAGTGATTCAGTTGATCTAGAGCGACTCAGTTGATCTAGAGAGACTCAGTTGATCAAGAGTGACTCAGTTGATCAACAGCGATTCAGATGATCTAGAGCGACTCAGTTGATCTAAAGTGACTCAGTTGATCTAGAGTGATTCGGTTGATCTAGAGTGACTCAGTTGATCTAGAGTGACTCTGTTGATCTAGAGTGATCCAGTTGATCTAGAGTGACTGAGTTGATCTAGAGTGATTCAGTTGATCTAAAGCGACTCAGTTGATAGAGTGTGATTCAGTTGATCAAGATTTAATTTTTTAAAAATGTTACATTTTTTAACAACTTTAAATATGTGATTAAAGTTTAACATATTTTGCTTAGTTTTAAGTCTTAAAAATAAGTCGTCATAATGTTTACAGCAATTAGAAACTCTTTTATCCAGTAAGAGCATATCACCTACATGGTTTCAAAACCAGTGCAATTATTAATCAGGTACGATGTCCCGTGTTATAATTTATAATTCCGCCCCAAACACCCACCACATGTATTACATCAAAAACAGGTTTGGTATGCTGCATCTTCCAGATGTTTTGCAACAATGAGGGTGAGACATTTGTTGGATAGCTGGGTACATGTGAGGTGTTCTGATTGTTTGACTTCCCCCAGAGTCTCCCGGAGTCAGGTGTTCGCCATGAGAAATCAGCACAATTTTATATTGGGAATTAAGAGATTTTCAATCTTTTTGTGTATGCTTGTAGGACTTTATAGGATTTGCTAAGGTGGCAGAGTTGACAAAAGAAACATCACTTGATTCTGTACAAAACATAATGTTTAGGGCATTAAACTTAAGTTTGTTTGGTTTTGCTTCTTTGCATTGACATAAATGTGGTCATATTAGCAACATCCAGGTGGAGGAAGTCCTGAGACCTATGTCTGGGTAGAGCGTTCATTGCACCACAGGTTAACTGGAAAACCACCCAACGTGAAAATCCTCACCGGGACAGGGACTCAAACTTACGCGGTGAGGGACTGAGGAGTTACAGCAACTAACTGCTTGGCCACAAGCGCCTATCACTAATCTGAATTCAGGCTGCATTAACTGAAAAAGTCATTTATCAACATTATAAACTTCTTGAACAATACATTGATTATTTACACACTGATAGATTGTGCAGCACATATTGTCCACTGATATGCAATTTGGTGGTACTGATCTAGAAGGTAGCTATGATTGGGCAAGTTGGACAGCAGTCATTGTTAATGAGAAGAACAACCAGGGTCATTTTGAAAAAAACACTTTATGAAATGTTTGTTTTCTTTTTAAAATTCATGGTAGTACTAGCAATGTGCAGTTATGTTTTGGAAGGTAGGCCGTAGACAAGTGTCGGATGGACATCGCAGGTCACCTAAAATACCTTTCCACTTTTGGTTTAAATCCTGATTAGGATTCAAACCTATGCAATGAGAGGTAGCCAAGTGACAAGTTCACTATCAAACCACTTGACCATATATGGTCCAGTCTATTAAACAATACATTAAAATAACATGAATGTTCCACTTCATGAGGAATGTTCTCCACTGCTCAATAAACTCGAATTCTCCTTATCCTCCTGTCCCTCTTCTACACTGCTATCAATCTGCATACCCGTCTCTGATTGGCTGGTTTCTTGAGAGAAGCTTGCACCTGATTGGCTGATATCATTTATGCTGTTTGCTGATTGGTCAGCCTCACTCTGGTTACTGACATCATTCACTTCATCATCGTCATCATCATCATAATCCTCGTCATCCTCTTCCTCAGCATCCATAAAGAAAATTCTGACCCTTCTTCGTGATGAGAACAACTGAAATAAAGAGAAACATATTTTGATTTACATGCAGACAGTTAACCCATTTAACAATAATATTCATTTTATTGAATAATTTTATTGAATATTTGCTTTTATTTGGTCAAGACCAATCTAAATGGCCAATTGAAAGAGGGTTCACTGTCTAAAGCAAAAAAATATAGTCAATATTAAATCATTCATTTAATAGCAATATTACAAGCTCATTTATTCAACATCAACACAGATATTTAACCAAATCACTCACAAGGTGTCAGAGAGCAGAGATGCACTGTACCAACAGCAATTGTTAATCAAATATTTTTAATAGTGAGTGTTGAAATGCCTTTTGTGCAAGCTTGTATCTTGTTTACAGAGACAATATTTTGTACCAAACTACTGTTATGGTTACATGCCTTATTAAAAAGGTTCCACTTTTGACAATAAGCAAGTACACTCACCACAGTAGCTGTGTTTCTGCTGCCACTGACAGCAAAGCTGTGAGCTCTCATGTTCTCCAGACGTCGGAACTGACTAGTTTCTAGCTGAGGGCCCACCTCCAACACAGGGCTGGGAATCAACATGTAAATATACACATATAAATAACAGGCTGGTATCCAGCTGAAGGCCCACCTCCCAACATGGCTGAGAACCAACATATATACCTGATATATGATATATAAATAGCTTGCTGGTCTCCAGCTGCAGGTCAATCCGACACAGGGCTGGGGAACAATATATTTCTTTTACATTTCTTTAAAAAACACTTACTCTTAAAAGATATATTGCTTGTAAAATACAAGTATATTGTATCAACACAATTATGATCATTATACCAACTCCTTTTATAATTGACTCCAGACAGATATCTGGATAGAACTATCAGCCCACCATAGGTCAGCTGGAAGACAGTCTCAAATAAAAGTTTTCAATCCACCTACACAGGACTTTTACCCCAAGAGGAAAATGGTGGAAAAAGGAGTTAACATTAGGTGATAAAACCATCAAATAGCATTTGTACTCACTGCAGTTGTATTTCTGCATTTGCAATCTAAAACAATAAACAAAAGAAAAATGTTTTAAGAATTCCTAACAACTTGTCTTATCAAATCTAATGGAATTATACAGGATAACATACAATGCTTCGAGGACCACATAAGACATTAAAGTGTTGTAGGGGACTCACATGTCTGTAGCTGTGTGGACACTGGCATAGCCAGACAGTGGCTTGAACCTGTTGTCTGACAGAAGACTAAGTGGCAGCTGCAGCAGGACAGGGGTTTGATCCTCTGTCCCTTCCACCAGCAGCACGGACAGCAGCTTATCATCATAGTAGGCAACGTCCAGAATACGATGGACATCACAACTGGAGGAAATATGTTTATGATTTGGTTTATAGTGGTTTGATAACAGTTGGTTGAACTATACTTCATATATTTCGATTGGCT
Source organism: Sinonovacula constricta (assembly GCA_007844125.1). Lineage (NCBI taxonomy): Eukaryota > Metazoa > Mollusca > Bivalvia > Cardiida > Solecurtidae > Sinonovacula > Sinonovacula constricta. Next base: position 26,384,920 of record CM017569.1, on the reverse strand, counting down.
TTGTAGTGATCAAATAATTTGAAAACATGTAACATGTACAAGGTTGGGAACATTTTTTCCCCCCGATGACTTGTCCTGGTCTAGTAACATGGACAAAAAGGACTTGACTGAACATTTACATCATTTTCAATTAACAAACACAACAACACATAAATAATATCTGAACCAAATTTTTTATTCTAGAAGCGTTTATGTACGCACGTCGTGATTGGCTGTTTTGGACAGGTGCGTACATTATACATGTACCACCTTTACGTGTTTTTGATAAATGCTCCTGGCATGAAATTGATTTTCTTCATCGCTTATTAGAAACGCTGAGTATTTGTCACTTGTCCAGGACTAATTAAGTGATCAATGACCAGTAGCCCGAAACTGCATTTTGACTTGTCCGAGAAGCTACCGTATTTTTCCAGCCCCGATGTAGATCATGAGTTTTAATGTATACTGTGAATTGGCCACGTAAAAAAATCTATGCCAATCTGAAGTTCACTAAGTTGTTCACTTAGTTTTTCAAACATGGTATTGGTATTGACTTGAAACATGTACAGTACTGCCTTTAGAGTCAAAGCAAAACATATATTAAATAAATACATAATTTAGCTTTTGTAGCAGATCTAAAATTAATTAATGTCAATTAATACCTGTATGTCTCTGAAACAATACTATACATAGTTACATTATTCTAACATCTGCCAGACCAGGGGAAGAAAAATCATAATAAGCTGATGTTCAGCAAGACACATTTACCAGATCAAGGTTAAGCTATAGCAGAATTTGTCTGATCACTATTGGTAGTATATGCAGATAAATGTCATATTTTAAATTATTACTAGCAAGTCCGTTACATCTGCTACAACTTAGTAACATTGCAGTCGAAAGGTTGTGGTTATTCATTGTAACAAAATAGTATTTTTGTTACTGCAGCTTTTGTGGCCAAGTGGTTAGAGCTTTGGGCTAAGGGTCAGATATCTTCATAACTTATCTAAGAAAACGACAGCGCTTGGAAATTATTTAATCAAAAAGATCAATTTTCTTTTCATTGACGGAATTTGAGAAACACCTCAGGAAGTGCAAAGTTAGAGCTCTGTAAAACCGGTTTAAGCACCCCGGTAGGTCACTTTTGTCAGCTGACCGTTCCAAGGCTGTAACTGTTGGGTTTGCTTTATTAGTTAAATGACTCATCAAATATTCGTTCTCACTTTTTCATTTGGCTTCCATGGGAACACCTTTGTCCTGTGAATTTTGGAATATGTTGCAATGCTTAAATGACTTTGTTATGTTTCCTTATTCATTAAGACTATTTAGACCAGTTACTAGTGGAGATTTGTTTTTCTTTTCAACGTACATTCAGTGACACAACATTGGTCATGATAGCAACAACCAGCTATTTTGATGGCGGAACAGAACCTGAAAATGTCTGGGTAGAATCACCAGCACACCGCAGGTCAGCTGGAAGGTATTCTCAGGTAAAATCTTTCATCTCAACTGTGACTTTAACTTACATAGAGGCTGAGCAGTCAAAGGAATTACACGTTAGTGACCCTACCACTCAGCCATGTGCCCCCCACTACCAGAGTCCTACTTTAATAAAGGAACTTGACAGTTGAGAAGAATAAATCTTAGTTTAAATGTTTCCCAATAACCTTTTAACAATTTCCCAATAACCTTTTAACAATTTCCCAATAACCTTTTAACAATTTCCCAATAACCTTTTAACAATTTCCCAATAACCTTTTAACAAGCCTTGCTTCGTAAGCCTTTTTACACATCAAAAATAGTTACCATTTGTTATTATTATAATTACTGGCTGTTATAAGAAAAAAGTTGTACAATACATATACTACTGACCGTTCATGGCACGAGCTGGAGCTGCTGTTCTGGTCTGTCCTATAAAGACTAGTGAACTTGACTGAGGTGATTTTGACACTACCAGACAGGCTGAAATTGAAAGACACAGAAATGTTTTGCTTATACATGTAAACTGACATAGGAAGACATACAAAATTACTTTGTTTCATTTTTTTTATACAAAACCATCACATTCTCTTGGGTTTTTTTTGTTTAAATAGAAATGAAATAGTTTTTAATTTGATTACTTTAGCAGTATGCTTTCCACCAATAACTTTCCAGTCCCCCATGAATAGTTCAGTTAAAGCAGATATCGTTCTGCTTTTAACCTGATCGCATGCTTCAAAGGTCTAACCAAGTCACATTATCCAAGCATGTTTTGTACTTTTAATTTCCTTACCATACAAATATAGAATACTCTCTTGGGAGAAGACATTTTATCTAGTTTTGTTAACAGAAAAAAGCATAATTTCAACAGAACCATTAAATAAAACAAAGAATAACTCTGTGCATAATTCTTGCTAATGACCTTTACCAGTTTGGCTTTGAATTAAAAGTTTAATAGTAACATGTCCAGCAGCTAACATAACACACCTTCTATGTTGCCAGTTCTCTTTTATTGACGATAAATGTATCCAGTGGATACAAATTGGCTGCTTAACAAAGTGTAACGAAAAGCAAAACAATGATGCACATTGGCAATATCTTAAAAATCACTGATGTGGAAAATTCCATCACAGGCATTGGATAAAGGTGTGGACCAGAGTCAAGGGAGATAATTTTAACTAGGGACTATACTGGTTACAAAATAAATTAATGATTAACCAATTGTTTAACCAGTTAAGTGAACCTTCCTTAAAATATCAGCAGTACGTAAAGGTGCTTAGAATTAAAAAAGGTCTTTTAACAGATGTTTTTGGCATTTCCCGTATAGCATTGCAAATTTTCAGAAGCTTTACATGCCTTATGCAATATTAAACATAAAACAGTAATATGACGGCAGTCAATATTAACTATATTTATTATATAAAGAACGGAGCGTAAATAAATGAAATCGATGTATGATGAAGATGACCGTGTCAAACAAAGATTGCTCAAGATTAAAGTGGTGTTCACCTATATATCAGAATGTATAATCATTACTCCATGTCTGCGCACAAGCTGCTTTTACATAAAAAAAATGCCACATGACCAGAGGTGTGCCCATTTGTGGCAGGAATGAACGGCATTTTTTAATTTATTACACCCAGAGTCACACCCTACCACCTTCCTTGACATATTGTTTATTTATTTATTTGGGATTAACAGCATACCGACACTTAACAGGTCATATGGCGCGAATACAAAGAAGTTTAGGGTGAATAGAGCATAATCAGATTAAAACTTAACTATGTGAGTAAAATATAGAAAAATATAAAAAAAAACTATCAGGTTAAAATAATATGAACTATAATTGAAAACAGGTTAACATATAAAATGGTTTAAAAATGTATAACGTTGGCTAAATAAAAAAGTTTTAAAATTTTCAACTTCCTTGACATATTGCCCTCATTAACTGTTACCATTGCAGCTAATGTAGGATTGTGTGCCTTCTTTTTTACTAAAGCTATAATCATCATACCTCAAGTATGGAAAACTTCATTAAGGGCAGTAAATGGTAGATGTCGAGAGTCATTAAAGTTTACCTATGACAATGGGAAGGTTGGGTGAGGATGAAGAGTCTATCACTAGGAGCATAGTCTGCAGTGAAGACAGTGTACAACAAAGGCGGGCTGCCTGCACTAAATCTGAAAGAAAATACATATGTTGATTTGTCACAAGTAAGATGTCAGCACTAAATGTGAAAGAAAAATACATATGATGATTTGTCATAAGAGAGCTGCCTGCACTAAATTTTTAGTAGAAAAATAAAAATTACAGAAAGTGTTACACATACATGGGGTATGCATAACATCCCCTAAAGAAGATAGCTTAACTACCAACACTCCTTAAAGACAATATCTACATAATATATCCAGGGGAAAATACATGCATATTTGTTTAACAGAGTTCATACAGATCTGCAGACACAAAATTCCTGGACTTTTCCTGGAGTAAAAAATCTTGAAACCATACTGGTCATGTATTTAACATGCTATTCATAGTTTATTTAACAGGCATACATTCAACACACATTGATTGAAAATGGGTCACAATACCAATCTACCATCTCTGTTTTTGATTTACATCACTATTTACTTTTTTATAGTGCTTGTCTTATTTTGCATGTAACTTAAATGCTGACTCCCCTATATTTGAAATGTCAATTACCTTATCACAAACATAACACATCACTTTACATTTGTCAGATTTTAAAGGACGAAGCCATGTTTTGTAAGATTTTTATCTGCCCCTACTCAATGTTATACACACATTTCCCGTTCGAACTCACGATTTTGTAGAACACAATCACTTTTCATACACTAAAAACAAAAATACCGCCACATTTCTTTTTTGCTGATATCACCAAAGAACTAATTGAGATAAAATAAAAGATAACTTTGAAAAAAAAAAAAAAACACTTGAAATTTTCGTTTTCAAGGACTTTTCCAGGACCAGGATCAAATTCAAGGACTTTTCCAGATTTGTATGGACCCTGAACAATCTATAGAAAACACTGCTACAGAGTTTGTTTTCTTTAATAATATCTTTAATAATATCTTACCAAATTGTAATTTTACATATTGACATTACTTTTATGCATTTCATTTAAGGTGCAATACTGATGCAATAAGCAAATGTTGAAACAATTTGTAAACTTAATTTAAACATTTCATTTAAATTTAATGTATACATTTCATCTTTGAGTATCAACACTTGTAAAAATGTCTTAAATATAGCAGATGAATTGTTAAAAATAAGTAAAAATAGAGAATATATATCATATTATTATAAATTAAAAAAATCATTTTATGGATTTTAAAAAATATGAAAATTAACCTAAAGAAAATATAATGTCAATGAATTTGTTTTACCAGAATTGTTGATATTTCAAAGTTGAAATTCATTACACTGCAAAATGACTAATAAATGCCCGAGTTACATTAAATCAATGAAGGGGGAAAACTCAAATACTGGATACACAAGAGTTGTTTTTTGGGATCTGCACTTTTTCTCATGAAGAAAATAAATAAAATTAATACACAAAATATAAATCAGCAAAGTTTCATCCACATCTGCAACCCTCAAGCTAACTATATATATAAATCAATTTTAAAAATTACATAGAAACTATGTTCAAAGAGAAATAATACAGCAACAAAACGCTCATGTGTGAGTTATCATTATAGATGCTATTTATTTTCTGAGAGCATTCCCTTTAAAGTTAAAGACCACTGTCTCTGATATGTTTGTATATAAAAAAATGAATACTTACTGTGTTACTTTTGGTACAAAAAGCCTCCCATCATCACAGTCTTCTTCCCTGTAGAGGAGAAATAACCACTTCTGATATAAATGTTAACATTTTATGTTACAATGCTGTAATAATGTTGATACTACAAATATAAAAATGGGTCCATCAAGAGAAATGTACTAAAACCTGTTACAAAGGCGTATATAAAACTAAATTATATCACAATTTAATGCTTTTTAACAAGGTCTGTGCCAATTTTGTGCACTTTTCTAGACCATTCATTGTTCAACAGGGTTTCTTAAAATTGACTGATGCTGTAAACAATCTGCTGGTATCAACTAATATTATTCGATGTCATATCAAGATGTTTTCCCCCCTATTTAAGGTATTTTCTTAAAGTTGAAACATTCCCCTTATATAAAATACAATGTCTAATGTCAAAAAGTTCACGAATGGAACTATAAATATCTTCTTAGACTAGATTTAGTGAGGAAAAGAACATATTAATGATATAAAATAAAGATAAAAGGCCAAGACTTTGTTTTTACATCATAACCAACACAATCATGCTAATTGCAGAGATGTCAAGCTATTAATGATTATGAACAACAACAGACCAATGTGTGGGTAACACAACCAATCCACTGCAAGTCAGCTAGAGATCTCTCCACATAAAATTCCTCCCCGCCCGCCAGCAGACCTCAACTTGGACACGTACCCACATTGTGATAGGATATGCGATGGAACAAGTCAAACGTCAGGCACCCACACCCATAAACTTATGAAAGAAATGTAGTGATACATTCCCATCTAAACCTGAACAACTAAATAATCCAGATCTTTCATTAAGGTTACAATGTCTGTAGACGTGGCAATGGCCTTTATGGCTTGTGTCAATAAACGTTTTGACTTGACTTGATTAAATTCCACAAACAGTACCAGCAAATTTGTATCATCTTGATTTCATGACACTGACAATGTACCAAACTGAAGATCTTACCTCGAATGTATTGAGAACAGAAACATGGACAGGGCTGGCTTTAACGACTGGCCTATTGTTTTCTGTAAAAAAAAATCATTAAACAAAAGTGTTATTTCTTACATGATGATATAAACAGTGCACTAATCCAATTAAAGTGACTTTTTTTACAGATTATAGAGGGAGACCTCAGAAAAATATCTGGGCTGAACACCGGCACTAAATCTATCATTTGATATATAAACCATACTTACTCCTGTGAATCAACACCTATGGGACAAAGCAAGTAAAAACAAGAGTATATGGCACAGAAGAATCACTGAAACATTAGCAATTGACTCAACCTTGCACCAAACTTCAATCCAAATAAGCTGATAACTGCAGTTTAAATGCAACAAAGTTAATGGTGAAAGAATACCCCAGACGTGTATCTTGGTAGAACCTCCAGTGCACCAAAGGTCAGCTTGAGGACCTCCACACATGATCCCACTGGGACACTCTGTGAGGGGCTGAGTTACTAGTCGAAGACTCTAACTACTTGGCTATTTTGTTTATGTCAAGGTTGAAGGTAAATTGTTATGTGTATCTCTGTGGCATTTGTTTAAGAATATGTTAAATAGAAATAGATTTTAAGTTAGGCTTTATCAGAGGTCGAATATATCACCGTTTTTCAGATACTTAATTTTTCATTTACTCAAGGCTACAACCTTTGTAATAAAGTACCTACACATCTCAACTCTTAACCGTGATGCATTCACATTTGATCATGCAAACTAACAACCAATTTCTTACTGAATTCTTGACACTGAGCATGAATAGTGTCCATTGACTATTATTGCCATAATATATTCACTAGTAATGAATAGTATAAGTAACAAAAAACATCTATAATAAATGACAATGAAATAAAAGCTGCCTTAGAGTTACTAAGGGAGCTATACTACTACAATTTTTAACAACTTCTGCATGTTGCAGCCCAGGATGGAACCCATGGCCTTCAGTACCTTGAGTTGACTTTCTACCGATTGCACAACCAGGTTATCACTATTAATCATCTTTCATCACATAACTTTTTATCCTGAGACTTATTTCTTTGTGTAATGGTGTGTAATATTGCAGGATATATGCTAGCATTACTTACTGCAGGTTTATGCAGGGCATTGTAGCACTGGGTCTCAAGACTCTCCTGTAGCTGTATAAGTGATTTGTTGGTCTCTACAGGGTACATCACAGTGCTGTCTAAAATATATAATAGGAAAGACAGATTTACATAATTCAATTTAACTTTAGCATCAATAAGACTACAATCATATATGTTTTTGTTTTAAATAGTTTCATTAAATTTATTTTAGAATCATATCTTTATAGTTGTTAGTTTTCAAAAACATTGCATCAACAACAATTGCTCGATTGAGCCAGTTGAGTCATGAAAAGGTCAGATATTATGAGTATAAAGCTGTAGACAGGCGACATAATGTAGGCTTAAGAATCATGAAACAAACTCAGAAATGCTTCTTTCTTGCTGTTTTTTTAATTTTAAACCATCATTTGGATCCACAGACATGCTAAATGTTCTCAGAATACTACTGATTAAAGAATTTATAAACTGTTTTATTTCCAAATCTTCAAATCATGTCAATGTTTTGTTTTTTTGTTACATCGCACAGACACAATTATGGTCATACTGGCATCATCCAGATAATTATTGGTGGAGGAAGACCCCAGACTTGTATCTTGGTAAAACCACTTGTGTACCGCAAGTAAGCTGGAAAACCTCCCTGCATGAAAATTCTCATTACAACCGATACTCAAACCCACGCAGTGAGGGGCTGAGGAGTTACAAGTCAGCTCTGATTGGTCAATAATTAGCAGTCAAGCATCTAAACAAGAATTTCGAAAGCAGATAGTATCTTTTTTACATTAAAATAAAATAAATGAGACCAGGACTGGGTATGTTCAAAACTGGAGCATAATTAACAACTCGACTTAATTGCAGATAAAAAAGCCTATAGTTGAAATTAAATTAATCAACTTAACCATGCATTTATCAGAAATAATTCACCAACACTCTTTCTATGATTGCACAGCACATTTTACTGTCCAGAAAATATATAAGGATTGCAGAGGTCCGTAAGACATATAGGTAGATGGGTGGCATATTTACCTCTGATCGTACAACTGGCCCTGCAGAACTGGACCCAAGGGTTACCAGAGATGTCAGGTGGGTAGCTAAGATTCTCCTTCTTCAGATACTGGAAGATTTTCATTTATTTTGTTAGATTAAACTGACATAATTTTGGGATTTGCCGGCATTTTTTGTCAATACTGTGCAGCGACATAATTTTGGTTATATTAACATGCAGCCAACTGATGAAGAAAGATCCCTGACAGATGCCTGGTAAAACCAATGCAGGGCAGCTGGAAAACTTCCCCACATGAAAGTTCTCGCCCTAACTGAGACTCTAACCCACATGGTGAGGGGCTGAGGAGATATAAGTCTGCAAATCTAACCGCTTGGCCACGGGTGCCCCACAATTAAATAATTTTGAAAAATAGACAAAGAAAAGGATTGAGTAAGGTCTCTAAGGTTTTTAAACCACAGGCTAAGGTGTCTTGCACTATTAGGGAGTTAAACACCCAGAAAAGGGACTGTCCCTGTAAGTGCAATAAAGATGGTGGCTAGGCATGTAGAGAAGCAGCTTCAGATGTTTGTTTGTTTGTTTGTTTATTGGGTTAATCGTCCCACCAACAGTATTTCAGTTATCTGGAGACGGTGTCCACTTAAGGCAGATATAGTGCTGCCTTCACTGTGTATAGCTTGCCGTGAACACCTGGCATGATACCACACCCAGTCACATTATCCTGACACCGGGCCAACCGGTCGTGGAACTACCTTTATATTTGCTTGAGCATTAGCAAGGGAGCTATACCATTACCATTTTTAACTTTGGTAAGTCATGGCCCGGGATCGAACCCGGGGCCTCCCGTACCTGGAGCTGACACTCTACCGATTGCGCTACCTGGTCCAGTAGCTTCAGATGTGGCAAGACCTTGGTTCAAACCCCTTCCCTCAGGCCTTACAGTAAGACAAATCAAGAAAAAAAGAAGTGGTATTTCTTTCCTGTATACACAACAACATATGTAAAAGAAGTTTTATGACTGGTTGTCTTTGGTGTCCAGATAATATGGATAGGTCTAATGTGAATGTTTGCAGAATGCTATCACAGTGAAAGCAGCCTTTTATGTCCTTGTAAAAGCCACCTTTGAATAACTGAAAAACTGTTAGCGGAACATAAACCCATTAGTGAAACATTAATGTACCTGTCCAACTTTCTCTAGCTTGAAGCCTGGTCGCTTGTCGGTGGGGGACACAGCCCTGAGATCATCTATAGACTCCTCCTCTTCCCTCTGTCAATGACAAGGTACCAAAGATTTAAGCCATTATAATTGACTAAATACAGCCAAATGAGGTAAAAGGTAGAAACAAATAATCATCCTACACATGATGTAGATATGAGGGGAGACATGCATGAGTTACATCATCTATCATATCCTCCACTTATCTCTATCAATACCAGGTAAGTTTATAAAACCTCAATAACTTTGTGACTTTTTTTTACAAAATGGAGGCTAAACATATGACATATTTGCATGATGATCACTAACTTTATGCTGTTAATTCTGAATAATAACTCAATGAACTTATAATATACACACAGACTGTTTAAGGAAGAGTACCAGAGTATTGTAAGGAGCTTTCTTTCTTAAATGGTAACTTAATATAAAAGTAGGGTGTTTTGGATGGCAGTGATATGAGTAGTCATGATCTCATTCTGTGTAACCCTGGCAAATAATATGCCACATAATCACACATATGCTGCACGTTTAATTAATACTTTTTGTTTTGTGCATTTATTTTAATCTTTACTAGCTTTAAACACAATTATGATCATTTCCAATGTTCAATGGAAATTACATGTTTCCAAGAAAACTCTGTATGTGTAGAAAAGGTTGTCCGATTTGCAGCCCATCGTATGTACTGAATGACATACTAAAAATGTGCCTAAAGGGCCAATAGTCAAACTGACTGCCTGTCCAGAATACACAATTACTGGACATGTGACAGTTTTTCAGAGTTGAATTACCATGAAAATCTGTGAATCTGAATATTTTTTTCAGTCAGAAAAGTAACTCAATTAATTTTACAGTTATAAACATATGGACGCAAGTTATACAAAATAAATACCGGATTAAACTGAGCAAAGTTGTCCGTTAGAAAATCTGCCACAAAATTCACATCATGCTGGGACATCTGAAGAGGAAAAAGAAACATTGTTTTTCTCAAACAGTATTCATAGTGAGCCGTAAATGTAGTATCCGTGAGTTTGGATCACATTTTTATCTTAAACATACAAATATATTATTGTTACATTAAACGATTTGATGAAATACTGCTTAATGATGTTCTACATTATAGTGTAGCTTATTGTAAAGTTTTATCAAATTACAGCAAAAATTGTTGAAGAATCCTGGACAAAAATGTCCAAGGAGCTTAGCTTACCATGGGTGGTATGATGAAAAACTAAATCCTTTTATTTTTTAATATTTTTTTTAAATACATCGTAGTGACCTATTATGATCATTATAGAGACATCAAGCTGTTTTGGGGGAGGAAGACAATGGACAATTTTCTGGATAGAACCACCAGTGCACCCCAGGTAAGCTGGAAAACCTTCCCATGTAAAGTCTCATACCCATGGAAGGTTAAGCAGTCAAGGGGAATTAAAAACTGGCAACTCCATTGCTTTGCCAGCGGTATCCTGCTCAATGCTTAATAACTATCACCTTTTTATGATGAAAGTATTAATGTCTGTGATGAATAATAACTGTTAACTGACTTTGTTAAACAACTGACCATTCCAAACCAGCTGATTTATTTAACCAATCAAAAAGCGAATAAAGTACACACAGATCAAGATTGGAAGAGACAGTTCTAAATTTATATTTATGAGAATAAAATCAATAGATATAGATCAATAGAGCTGCTGATAGTAAAGAGTCGAGAGAACATTTTTACCAGTTTTTAAAGATAGCTTGTAAGGTTATAGCAATGGTAACTAAAGGAATGTGGAATGATAAATACAAAGCTACCTACCTTACTCAGTTCTGGTGGAGGTTTTTCATCTGAGAGCCTCAGTATAACTAAATACAATCATAAACAGTTGGTGCAAATTTAAAAGGGAACAATTTTTTTTAACTGTACTGACTTGGTATCAACTAATTCGAAGTCATATTGATTTATAATCAGCTTATGAGTGATTAAGTACAGTTGATTTATGCAAAATCACTGTGAGATGACCAAGATACAATCTTACCATCAAACTAGTATTTTTCTACAACAGTAAGAATAAGGATAAAAAATAATAAAATTGAAGAAATAATTTGCACTTACACGAATAATAATGTTATATTTATTCTGACGTTTCAGTCATTGAAACCTTCAAAAGGATAATAATAACATAACAACAGAAATGGCGTGACATCGTCAAAATAGCGCATCAATGCCACCTTAACTTTGCCACAAAACAAGCAAAAATATGTATATTTATGTAAAATAATATACCGATGATACTGAGAAAATCTACAATATGATAAAGTAAAACATTGGATCTAAACGATACAATAAGCTTCTACATTGAATTAGAGAAAATTGGAAAAAGAAACCAACAATATTTAACTTCATAATATAAATATTTATATTAAAAAATAATGTCATTTTCACATACAATTTGTGACACATTGTTCATCTTACTAACATTACTTTAGTCACTGCATTCACTTAAAGCAGTTGTAATGCTGCCCTCACTAAAAAACTTAAAAATATACAAGACCCAGTCATTTTATCCTGACATGGAGTCCTGGGTAGAACTACCATTAAAGGTCCCCTCCAGTACATTTTTTCTTCTGTAAATGCTGACAATTGTTTGTGAATAATAAAGCATTTCACATGGAGGATATTTATTAACTACAGATAAAAGAGAACATTTGAAAGTATGAGACTGAATATATGTTGATGCAAACTAAATGAAAATTGGCTACAAGACAGTTAAAATTCATTCATTTTTAAAGGACTGTGTTTTATGAAGGATGAGTAATTTTACATTTTTGAATTCATATATGTATGAACATAAGGTAGAAAGATGGAAACCATTTTTTTTAAACACGAACTCAATTATCCCAGTACCAGCTGTTACGCTCCATCAAGTAATGTGCCAAATTGGAATTAGTGTAAACAGGGCTTATAGCCAATGTTCTAGCTTGTGCACAACAAGGTTAAGTGCCCTTAGACAACTTAATCATTACCTACCAACATAAAGCCACCGGAAGAATGCCTTGAAGTTTTTTATACTCCCATCAATAACTCTGAAACACAAGATTTTACAAAGTATTATCGGGTTTAGTTGGTTCTTCAGGCATTATCTTGGATGAATGTTTTTAATGAATGCAAACAAGTGCTAACTGTACATTCCAGATGTATGTTAACAACTGTAAACAATCTTCACATGCTAAATGATGTAAGCTGGATAGTAAATGTGTGCAAAACATTAACTTGCATTGACATGCACCATTTTTTATAAGTTTATAAAAGACCATTAATCCAAGTATTTTAGTAAGACTCGCCACTATGCTCTGGTGAGTAGAAAAAATTGTTGTTTTCAATTTGTAGAATAATAGAATAAAAAGTTATATTTTCTTTCTATATGCAAATTTTGACACCTGTAAGACTTAAATTATATTATAATATCAGGAGTTTACCAAAAGTGTGTGCTGAGAGACCAAGGTTATTAAACTTGTAATTGCAGCCAGGTGATAAAAATGTCTAAGTGGCTGGTTGACAGAGTCGATACAGCAATCATCATATTAGCAAAGGGTCCTGGAATTATGCCCCAGTCTAGATGCTCCTTTTCTTCCTGTTTCATAGGCATCTGATTATAAAACTGAATCTGGTACTTTGGATTGTCTTATAGACTCAAAATCAAATCTTTATAATGTTTGGGCATATTTAAAATTGAAATTTCATGACAACTCCACAGTGGGTAGTTCACTGCAGATCACGGTATGAAGGTGTGTAGAAATTCAAGACTGGATTATTATTTTGAAAACTAAAGAAGGAACAAAGACTCATACTGTTGTAGTTCGCTGGTCTTGAGGACAAAGGAACCTGCAGCCATGACGCTGGTGTGGAGAGGTTTCACATCCAAACCCAGAACTGAGAATCTCTCGGTGAACTGAGACATGCCCTCGATCTCACTCAGATGGTACAATAATACCTGGCTCACACTAAGGATGTAGGTGAAGGAAAAGATAAAAAGTAAGCTGTTAGCAAAATGAAAAAAAGCAGCAAATTACATTATCCTCTTGAACAAAAAATTTACTAGGTATTTACAAGTACTATGTTGGGCAAAGCTGACTGCTTTATTCCTCATAGGCAAGGTGTCTAATAAATGTTTCCTCTATAATATCACAAAGTTAAGCATTTTGGAAAGTTAAAAAGGTAATATACTGAGCTTATAACCTTGCTTTTACATGCATAAAACTAGATATAATGAGTAAGCTTGGCAGAAAAAAAGAGCAGATTCATAGCGGAAAGCTTCAAGCAGAACCTGACTGATCTGAGACTACACCAATTGCCTAGATTTGTTACTTGTAGGTTTCCTATTCTAAATACATACGTTTGCAGGTGTTTCACAACAAGCTTTTGTATGTTGGAATATGATGTTTCTATTGAATGGCCAAGCTTCTTCAGGCCCTAAAAATAAAAAAGCGAAAAATAAATTTTAATGATTAATACTCTTAATTTTTCAAACAACAGCATGTTTTATTCATAACAGCCTACAGTAAAAATACACAAATAAGAAACAAAATGTGTTCTTCCTAAGATAAATGGCATAATAAATATCTATCTTCTTGATACTCATAAGCCCGTAACTGCATGGGTTTTAGTAACTGATCAAAATGTTCATGCAAAGTTTATCAGATGACCTTCAGTGCATCAGCAGTACTACCCAGAAATATGTCTGAGGGCTTATTCTGCCAAGTATAGCTGCATGTCACCAATATGACCAATGCATGTGTTGTGTGATTTATAAAAAAAATACAACAAAATAATATGTATTCTCAATGGACTCACCTTATCTGTAAGCTCGTGTAACAGAAACATCTGGAGCTCATCACTGTTAACAAAAGACAAATACATTTTTAGTTTATGCGAAAGTCACAAAATATCATGGGACATGAGGACCTGTAACATGTCAGATGTTACAGGTCAAGGCTAAAACTCACAGGTCCGGAATAGATAAGGAGAAAACAATTAGAAGCATTAAAATAACAATTTTTACAATATTTGAATTTTTGTTTTGTTTGTAACAATGAACATACACACAACAGTTTATTATGTCATCAAAATATGTGTGGCAAAAACGAGTATATCCAGAAAAAGATGGGATGTTGGGAACGGTGAGAAATGTGTTTCCGAAACAATCAAATGGTTCAGACAGTACTCGGTAAAAATTAGAAACAACGCGCATAGTTCAAGGTCAAATAAACATGTGATGCGATAAACAAAAAGAAAAAATGTCATGAGGATGAATAAACTGGGGACAAAGTTCACAAGGCGTCTGTTGTCTGCAAACTGGGTTAAAATTTTGACGTTTTTTTTATTACCGAGGCTGAGATTTATCGCATAGATAAGTTTGTATTTTGTTGTTTTTTGTTTCCTGAGATTTTTATTGGTCATAAGGACCGGAATTCTGGGTGATTTTACCGATCCTTGTCTATTATTATCGGTTTTGTCCGAGGTCTGACGGACTTTTACATATATTGCATTTACTTAGAACAAGAGTTTATGCTATTGCTTAAAGACAACGAGTGAGAAAGGAATATCTTTACTTGCAATACTTTTATAACATACCTGCAAAGCCTAACAGTTTAGCACTAAAGAAAGCAGAACAGGATAATTTGTTTATAAAACACGATATTCTTTTATAAGAAGAACATACTAGGTAAGATGAGAAATATGTTTGTGAATATAAAATTGCACTTTTAGTTTCAGCCCTATAAACCTAGGAATTTTCTGTTTCTTGCAAGAAAAACAGTACATTGCTAAGTTTATATAGGAAAAAAATCATGATGCTTTGTAGATATGACCCATTGGACCTACTAGACCAGGAGGGTCTAAAGACACCTACAAAGCTTTCCAAACAGGTCCACATGGTAAGTAGAAAACTGCAGACCTACCTGGGTGTCCCAAAGAGTAGAAGCTCTAGAAAATCATTGCTCACGGTACCAGCTCCTGATGCCTGACAAAAAATAAACCAACTGAGCTGATGGCTGACAAAAATATACGAACAGAGCTAATGGCTCACAAAAATATGCAAAAAGTTTAGTTTCAAAGGTGAAAACATTCGAAATACTCTGTTTCATAGTGGCAAAGATCACCTCCCCACCCCACAGACGCCAAGATGAGGCTCTGTCTCACAGAGGCCAAGATGGCCCCTCTGTCCTAAAGAGGCCAAGACGACCACTCTATCTCACAGAGACCAAGGTGAACACTCTATCTCACAGAGACCAAGGTGAACATTCTATCTCACAGAGGCCAAGATGACCACTCTATCTCACAGAGACCAAGGTGAACACTCTATCTCACAGAGACCAAGGTGACCATTCTATCTCACAGAGACCAAGGTGAACACTCTATCTCACAGAGACCAAGGTGAACACTCTATCTCACAGAGGCCAAGATGACCACTCTATCTCACAGAGATCAAGGTGAACACTCTATCTCACAAAGACCAAAGTGAACACTCTATCTCAAAAATACCAAGATGACCACTATATCTCACAGAGACCAAGATGAACACTCTATCTCACAAAGATCAAGGCTAACACTCTATCTCACAGAGACCAAGGTGAACACTCTATCTCACAGAGACCAAGGTGAACACTCTATCTCAAAGATACCAAGATGACCGCTCTATCTCACAGAGACCAAGATGACCACTCTATCTCACAGAGACCAAGGTGAACACTCTATCTCAGAGACCAAGGTGAACACTCT
Source organism: Sinonovacula constricta (assembly GCA_007844125.1). Taxonomy (NCBI): domain Eukaryota; kingdom Metazoa; phylum Mollusca; class Bivalvia; order Cardiida; family Solecurtidae; genus Sinonovacula; species Sinonovacula constricta. The sequence continues at coordinate 26,368,582 of CM017569.1, read as the reverse complement.
ATCTCACAGAGGCCAAGATGAACACTCTATCTCACAGAGGCCAAGATGACCACTCTATCTCACAGAGGCCAAGATGACCACTCTATCTCACAGAGGCCAAGATGACCGCTCTATCTCACAGAGACCAAGATGACCACTCTATCTCACAGAGACCAAGATGACCACTCTATCTCACAGAGACCAAGGTGAACACTCTATCTCACAGAGGCCAAGACGACCACTCTATCTCACAGAGACCAAGATGAACACTCTATCTCACAGAGGCCAAGATGACCACTCTATCTCACAGAGACCAAGGTGAACACTCTATCTCACAGAGACCAAGGTGACCACTCTATCTCACAGAGATCAAGGTGAACACTCTATCTCACAGAGACCAAGGTGAACACTCTATCTCAAAGATACCAAGATGACCACTCTATCTCACAGAGACCAAGATGAACACTCTATCTCACAAAGATCAAGGCTAACACTCTATCTCACAGAGACCAAGGTGAACACTCTATCTCACAGAGACCAAGGTGAACACTCTATCTCAAAGATACCAAGATGACCGCTCTATCTCACAGAGACCAAGATGACCACTCTATCTCACAGAGACCAAGGTGAACACTCTATCTCACAGAGACCAAGGTGAACACTCTATCTCACAGAGACCACGGTGAACACTCTATCTCCAAGGTGAACACTCTATCTCACAGAGACCAAGATGACCACTCTATCTCACAGAGACCAAGATGACCACTCTATCTCACAGAGACCAAGCTGAACACTCTATCTCACAGAGATCAAGGTGAACATTCTATCTCACAGAGGCCAAGATGAACACTCTATCTCACAGAGACCAAGGTGAACACTCTATCTCACAGAGACTAAGATGACCACTCTATCTCACAGAGACCAAGGTGAACACTCTCTCTCACAGAGACCAAGGTGAACACTCTATCTCACAGAGACCAAGGTGAACACTCTATCTCACAGAGACCAAGATGACCACTCTATCTCACAGAGACCAAGATGACCACTCTATCTCACAGAGACCAAGGTGAACATTCTTTCTCACAGAGACCAAGGTGAACACTCTATCTCACAGAGACCAAGATGACCACTCTATCTCACAGAGACCAAGGTGAACACTCTATCTCACAGAGACCAAGGTGAACACTCTCTAGAAGAGGCTATGATGGTCCTGTAAACATACAGAAACCAAGATTCCTTTCTATCATTCATTGATTTTAACACTCTGCATGACAGAGGCCGAAATGTCGCCGCTGTCTCACAGTAGATCCTTAAAGTAAACCCTCTGTCCCATAGAGGCTAAGAGGACCTGTCCATCTAACAAAGGCCCATAAGACCCTTCTGTCCCTTAGAGGCCAAGATGACCCCTCTGTCCCACAGAGGCCAAACTGACCCTTAAAATGAAATCTCTGTCCCACATAGGCCAAGATGATCTGTCTGTCATACAAAGGTCAAAATGGCCCCTCTGTCATACAGGACCAAGACTTCCCCATCAAGCCACAGAGGTCAATATTCCCATCTGTCCAGCTGAAGCCAAGACGATGCTTTCTTTAACACATATTTTGTTCCAGTGAAGATGAATTTTAGCTACCTGTTGGTAAACATGTTGTTTAACTGTGACAAGTGCTTCATAATTATAGTTACGGTTACCTTCCCTTTTGAAATGGGGCATCTCTTTGGATACAGCACAAATGTTCAAAGTTCAAAGTGAATATCTTCAACAGTTTTTGAGAAAGTGGCTTTCATAAAGGTTACTTAACATGGATACCAGGAAGAGGGTCATGACCAAAGCTCCACTTTTATCATGGAGCTCAGAAAACAATTTTTTTTTAAACTCACAGTCCATAAACTTGCCTGTTTCTGTTCAGCAAAGTTGTAGAGCTTGGAATCCATTTCTAGGAGAATGTCTTCCCATGCCTCCATCATCTGTTGGATGGTGGACTGGAGATACTGAAACATTAAACATTAAATAATAAGCAAGTGGTACAACAGTAAAGTCCCTTAACATTCTCCAGCAGTTTTAATCTCCAGTAAATTGTCAGTCTGTTGATAATTCCCATATTATGTGAACCAAAGTTCCAGGTTAGCTTCAAATCAGTGACTGTGTAGTTATTTTTTGTTTGTTTATTGGGTTTTATCGTCCCACCAACAGTATTTCAGTGTCCACTTAAAGCTGATATAGTGCTGCCTTCACTGTGTATAGCATACCATGAACACCTGGCAGGATACCCAGTTACATTATCCTGACACCGGGCCAACCAGTCATGGAACATCCCTTATATTTGCTTGAGCATTAGCAAGGGAGCTATACCACTACCATTTTTAACAACTTTGTTATGTTGCGGCCCAGGATTGAACCCGGGGCCTCTACCGATTGCGCTAACAGGTCCAGTGACGGTAGTTGAAATGTTGAATTGTTTCCATCTACTAGTAAAAAAACCATACAGATGAATTTTCACCAGAAATCAAAACCATCAAAATAATAATGTTGTTTCTGTGGCAAAACTTTAGGGCAATTGTATAATCCCTCAGAAAACAAAACATTTTTTTCAAGGTCTATTTTCCTTTGATTAACAGTATATACTGATCTCCTTCTGATCAAAATATGAACACAATATGTGCGAGGCTGATCATAACTGGGACAAAATTATATTGATTATAATGATACCCAGCAATCATGATAAATGAAAACCTTATACAAATGTGAGTGTAGAACAGCGGTCACACTGCAGGTAAGCTGGAAGCCATTCCTGGAGCACCCATTGTGTTAGGCTGAGGAAATAACAAGCATAAGCTTAAATTGATGCCAGTTTCAGATATTTATATCTGACTATCATTATCATCCATGAAGCAACTGTTGTCTGTCTGTCAGATCCTGATTTTGTTTTCTGCTGCACTTGTCCCAGTTTCTGGGTTAGGCTGAAGGCTAGTGTGTCACACCCACTCTCTATGCAACTCTAACCTTTGGATCAATGCTGGACAGACTGCACACTTTCAGGTAAGTTTTGACACATTGCGACCATGTCATCGTTTTTCTAACACAACCTCTGCAGCCAGGATTGCCAGGCATGTTAGTGTGTTGAGATAAAGAATGGCATGTTCAACATGGCCAAACCAGCCCAGACGCGTGTTTGACCATTCTGACCTCCTTAATCCCTAGCTTCCCATGTAGTGCAGCTGAGGAGATGTGATCATTGATTGCATAGTGGTTTGATTTTCTACCTCCTCAGTCGGTTTTGTTTGTTGTATTTTTAATACATTGCAGCGACCAGTTATGATCATTATTGCAACATCCAGTTTTTTGGTAGAGGAAGACCCCATAAAAATGTCTGGGTAGAACCACAGGCACACTACAAATCAGCTGGATGACCTTTCCACATTAAGTCCCGAATGGGACTCGAACCCATGAGATGAGAAATTAAGCAGTCAAGAGTTACAAATTGGTGACTACTACTATGCCAGTCTATTGCATCAATTCAATAACCAATGACAAAAAATGTGTGTAGTAGCCTTACAGCTGACTTTTGGTGAGAGGTGGTTCTTCCCAGATATAAGTTTACTGTCTTCACCTAACTGTTATAGCTGTAAGGTGGCATTATAATAGTAAACAAGATGAACATGATGATAAATCAGAAGAGGAGGAAACAAAAGAAGAAGATTATATTGTAGTATAATAATTAATCCTCTCACTCCAATGAGTGTAGATATCTTGCCATATTTCAGGGCCAGAAGATGGAGCTCCTTGTCATGTGTAGCCAGGACACTGGTGTCAAACTGTAAATATAAAGTGTTGTTGGGGTTAACAATACTACCAACAATCTTTAATATCCTATCCACCAGTATGTCTTCTTTTTTAACAGTTCCCAAATATTTACTGAGATCATCTTTCTTTTTTGTAAAATAAACAAAAAAAACCCTCAAATTAAGTCATTAAAATTATTGCTTTTTTAAAGAACAATAAATGTATTTTTTGTGTAAATATATATATGTATACGAAAAATCTCGACCATGTATGTCTCTAAAGAAGTTTCTTCTTCAACTAAACAGTATAAGTATGCATCACTAAAGCAGCTGATCTCAGTGTGGAAAGATCTAAAACCAAGTGTAGAATAGTATTTAGGACACTGAAAACAAATCAGAAAGTTTAACTGAACTAACCAAGTTTTTGTGTTTTTATATTAGGTATTGTTAGACTTTTTTTCAATTTTTGGGGGTATATTAACCAACTGGTAGACAAGAACATCAATGTTTTATAAAGATAGTTACGAAACAGCACCCAGTGCTTCTGGCATCATGTACTAAAGAAATAGACAGACCATATGAATAACTCAACAATGGCATAAAAACAAGGTATTTGTATCCCAATCCAGCAGAAAAAAATGATTTGTGGTTGGTCAAAACTGTTTTGTAATTGCTCAACTGAAATTGAATTTTTGACAGATTTTGGCAACTTGATGTTCAATTTGTATGATAAAACATATTCTCAAGAATTATAACAAGAGTGGGAGAGATTTAAATTATTGTAGCTTTAAAGCTAATTCATATACACCCTGTTTCTAAATATCGGAGTCTCACCATTATGGGATGTGCTGTTACAGAAGGTAATGAACAAATATCTCAAAACTACAACTTGTGTGATCATCCCATTAGAAACAGTTGACAGTACAAGTTTCATCTGGTACTATTATTATAGTATTTACTGTGTTTAACTTTAGTAATATATAGGATGACATGTAAGATAGAATCATTTTGTTTGTCTTAAATTTTTCCTGTATACTTAAAGTCTATCATAGAATTTTTTTTGTTTTACATTTTTTCTGCTTGTTGAAAGTCTATCACAATTTGCATGTTCTTCCCATTAAAAAAAATGAGTTGTGAATATAACCTCTTAGCCAATTGCTGCCTGCATTTTAAGATTTTAACACAATCCAGTAAGGCTGTCACTATTTTTTGCTATCCCAAGTGTGTTACGTACAGTTAAGGCCTGTGGCTTAACTGTGTCACACATTGCACCTAGATGTGTAACATGGCATGACTAGACTGTGTTATGTACCGTGACAAGACTATACTCCAGCTCCCCTGGTTCTCCGTGTTCTTGCTGTACCAGTACTGCCAGGCTTCTTAGATCCTCAGACAACATGGCCGACTTGATCTCACTCATCTGATCCAACACAAGAAACAAAGTTGAATATCTTATAATAAATACACTGCATGCTCTTATCCTAAGAAAGTTACTGGGTTAAGTCCAGAAAATATGGTAATTGTAAATTAACAATTAATTGATTTAAACTGGAAAAATACTAACAATAATACATATACATATCAAAAAATTAATAATGTGGCACATAATAAGCCAAGTGTAATTACACTGATCATAAATACATTCAATAAAACATAAAGTTAGAAACTATAAATCATTGTTATTTTATATACACTGCAGAAACATGATTATGCTCATTTTAGCAACAACAGATTTGGTAGAGCAATCGACACATAACAAGTCTGCTAGCAGATCTCCTGACATGGATCACTGTAGGTGTAATTAGTTCAGAATGACCAAAGAAACATGTATGGGTAAAACCACTGGCACAACCCAGGTCAGCTGGAAGCTCTCCTCACACTTAACCCAGATCGGGACTTAAACCTACACTAGGTGAGGTCAGAGGAGTCACATATCTCTGCTCGGCCACTGGTGGCCCCTTTTTTCTGAGATACATATATCCAAATGTAAACGTCACCTACCCCGACAGGGTGTTGATCCCCTACGGATATGGTGGCCACTGGAAACACTCCGTATATATACAGCTGTAACTTATTCGACTTACTCCCAACTATCAAAACATTCAATCTGAAAGATAAGAAAACATGTTTTTATAATTAAATAGCTTGGAAATCTTGCCTCTTTTTATCGATGCTGGTGGCAAGATTTTTTTTATTAATTTAAGGGTGATATCGGAAAGTTTTGACAAACTGTAATTCTCAGACATCAAATTTAAATGTTGTTACCACAAAAGGTCATGAGAAAGGATTTTTAATGATGCCCTACATTTACGTAACAAGTGATGCAAACAACCCACATGTCATTACAAATATGTAATTTCCTATCTCATAATCTGTGCCATACCACACAGCTATTATTTTTCTAAGTAAGAAAACCATGTGACTATATTTAAGGTTACATTATATCATTATCCAAGTAATCCGCTTTGAGGTCTACAGTCATAGAAATTAGGATTAAAATTTACAAGCATGTCGGGCTAGTAAGTGCACCAGAAACATATTTCAGTTTCTTTTTGTCTGCCTTTTTGTTCTGTGGCCCAGCTGATTTTAATTTGGTATAGAACATTATGTACCATGCAGGAACCAGAATACCGCGTGGTTTCTGCGCAGTAAACATATTATTGTTTCAGTGGGCATAACACGTTTATGACACAAGTGACAGCTTGCCGAATGAAATAAGCAGCTCAAAAGGAAATTGTAAATGAAATTATAATAATTGCTCAATGATCTGGATCTTAAAAGCCGTCGGGCTAGTAAATGAGTAAATAGTAAAGAGAGAAAATCTGCAAGTTTTTTGCTAGCGCTAATTTCAACAACTGGGTCTATATCTTTTTTACCAGAAATCACCATCATGCTTAATTATAGATTTTAATAAGATAAACATTTAGAGTAATTTATTCTAGGATTTATATTGTCTAACAACTGAGGTATTGTCAGAATCTTCTTAACTTGGACAAAGGGACAAGTTTATGAACAGATTGTGTCGAAATGGAGTCCATTGGTAAAATAGAAATTATCTCCCTTGTTAGTTAATATCTGAGGTATTCTAAACAGTATCCTTGTTAGTCGGAATTCTTGAACTTTATCGCCTGTTCTTTTATGGATATTTCAACTACAAACAGTGAATTTTTTTACTATTGCACAAATAGAAGCTTAAAATCCATTTAAATACTTAGAGAGATTTGCTTTTTAAAAAAGAAAATGGAAGTGTTTGTTGATGATGGTTAATTACGGCAAAAAAGTCAACATACACTTCAAAGAGCACAAGCAGCACAAGCATAAAAATGAAGTAAAACTAAATGAAAGGACCTACTTGCATATTGGTTATTCTGGGGAGACTATTCATTAATGTCTCTCATTCCAGTAAAAAAAAGAGTTAAGATATTGTTACATGTATTTGATAAAGGCAAACTGTCGGATACCATTTTTTGAGTCAACAAAATCTTCAGACAGTTTTTGAGAAATAGACATTTTTAAACAAAATTAAGCATTATTCCAAGAGGACCGTTACAACAGCTCTACCTGTTTAGTGGAAGCTTAATTTGTGATTCAAAGGCAATTTAAATACAATATACATACTCTTTTTGTCCTTTTAATTTCTTTTTATCTTCAACATTTTCTTCTCTGTAATATAAAATATAATCAAACATCTACAACAAATAGAAAATAAAAGTTAAATCAACATAATAAAAATATACATAATAATGCAATTATAAGTGAAGAAACATAATAAAGATATCACTTTAGAACAATTATGTGTATATATAGCCATATTGTATTGTAAATTCTTGAACGTTAATTCAATATAACTCTCTTATACACATCTACAAACAACATTTTAACATTAGAAAGACTTAAAATTTGTGATGATGGAAATCATCAAAAACTGGTTTGCCATTTACTGTAACCAAACATTACACAAAGGTGATATGGGATTGGGATTTACCAACATTTTTGCCAATACTGTGCAGCGACATTTCTATCATTATAGCACAGGGGCAATTATGAGGTGCCCAGGGACTGAACCCGGCTAGTCCATTATACTGACACCGACGAGTCAGGAGCAATGCTGTCCCCTTAGCCTCGAGCGTTAGGAGGGAAGCCACTACTACCAACTTTAAAGCCTTTGGTTTGACCCGGCCTGGGTCTGAACCCCCGTCGTCCCGATCCACAAGCCGATCTCTACCACCTAAGCTATTGCAGCCGGTAAGATCATATCATGTGTGTAGCATATGTGGGTGTGGGGAGGCTAATGACAAATACTTAAAAACACAATTGTTGCAAACATGCCATTACAAACAGGCATTTGTAATAATAATTTTAAATGAAATGACTACTTACGATATTCCTTTAGTTACACTTCCATAGCTAGAAATAAAAGATAAGGATTCCATTTAATGATTGTCAAACAAACGACAACAATGCATTTACACACGCATAATCAATAAAGCAATTTGTAAAATATATATAGATTACCGTCATAAAGCTTTTGATTTGTTTGTCATAATGTTGTTTTCATTAAACTTTAAAAAACACACCACAATGATGGTCATTACAGAACATCCAGTAATTTTGGTGGAGGAAAAACCCAGGCAAATACGTTGGGGTAAAAACACCGGCACACAGCAGGTCTGCTGGAAACTTTCTCACACTAAGTTTTTTGCCTTGACTGTAGTCTATGCAGTGAATGGCCAAGGAGTCAAAGGAAATACAAATCTGCTATTCTACCACTCAAATGACGCCATCTCAATTATGGCCATATTAGCCACATCCAGCTTATTTTTTGTGAAAGAAATATTTTTAGATGCCTTATGTAAAAATGCGTAAAACTAAAACAACTAGATTTTTTGTTTCTTTCTTTAATGAATAAGGTACGAATAGAAATTGAGTGAATACGTTTATGAATACATTTATGATGATATGACAATGGCAAAACTAACTTTGGCAGAGTTCATGCAAAATATTGATCAATATTTTCAGAGACTGGCCATCCAACCAAATTTTGTTAATAGATTCCCTGATCTGGATGATTCCCCGAATGCTCCAATCCTAAATAAAAGTTGTGGGTTATATTCCGCAAAATACGGTGCACAAACGTGGCCAACCAGTTACCTTTTATTCAATGGCTGAAGTTTTGGCATGTATGTTTCTGAGTTGTCCTCTAGATATGGATCACATGACCATTTTTGTCCATTTGGGAGGGACTGGGACACCCATGCCAGACATGTGACCTCATGACCCACGTCTATGGTATGCAAAACCTCTGAGTTCTCAATGTAACATAGGTTAACACAGCCGGAGGAATAACCCACTGCTAGAACTGGAAAAAAAAAGTGAACTTGTAACCAATTTACCCTTAACAAGCAAATTGAAAAGGCAAAATGTGAAGTGTACATTTTCCACCTTATTGCACTACTAATGCTGGCACTAAGTGCCCATTGCTATAAGGAAGTTTTGTTTTGAAATTCATTGTAGCAAACAATTATGGTCATGGTAGTTCTGTCCAGCTATTTTGGTAGAGGAAGACAGCAGGCAAATGTCTGGGCAGAACCACCAGCAAACCAAAGGTCATCTGGAAGACCTAACCACATTAGGTCCTTCGCCCCAAATGGAAATTGTGCCCACTCACTAAGATGCTAATCAGGAGTTACAAGTCAACGACTTTACTACTACGCTATTGGCGACCCTTAAACTAGGCTACTGTTAATGCTGTAGTTTTGGTCAACATTTTTAAGCCGATAGATTTGTTTAATTATTGGGGATTATTTTCCCACCAACAACTGTTAAGTAATCTGGAGATAGTACCATTTACAGCAGACATAGTGCATTCCCCCTTTTGATTAAGGTTTCCTCACTTTGTCAAGGCAAAGCTTTCTTGTGTGGTCTTGTAGCTGGCTGTGATCTATCTGCAGTTTTATCAATATTTATTAGTGGATTCCATATGCAAGTGTTGTTAATATTGCTATGACTTAACTTTTCTTTTGTTTGATATAACCTTCCTATGACAGAGTGTCAGTGATTCTGACCAGATTTATCTCCAGATCTTGTATGTCTATTGGGTTTATCTTCCCACCACCAATATTTCAGTAATCTGGAGACTGAGTCCACTTGAAGCATATATAGTGCTGCCTTCACTGGGTAAAGCATGCCGTGAACATGGTACCACACCCACACCCAGTCACATTAACCTGACACCGGGCCAACCAGTCAAAGAACTACCCTTATACCGGGTATTTGCTTGAGCGTTAACAAGGAAGCTTGTTTACGTTCAAGCAAATATAGGGGTAGTTCTGCGACTACTACCACTACCATATTTAACGATTTTGGTTTGTCAAGACCCGGGATTATTACTAGTTGTTGTTATATCAAAATTGAGTCAGTACCATGAATATACATTAGAACACATCCTAATTCTGTACCTTTTCCATCTGATCGCCAAGACATTGCTTTCACCTTGATGTCTTCACTGGGGGGAGGCAGGGACCAAACCTTCTGCCATGATAACCGATGAAGGACCACCTGAAATTAAAGGGAAACATTCATGCTTGTCACTTTCAAAAGCTGATTTTGCTGATATGCAAGCCACATCAACTTTTAAACTTATTAAAAACTATCTTTTCAATTTAAACTTATTTGTACAATAATTCCACTTGCACATGTATAATACAATAGTGTGGTTTTAGGTTGTTGCGTGACATATTTTTGTCTAACTTTTTTTTAGTAGTCGGGCTCTGTGTTGCAAGAAATGACTATACATTCTTTTTTAATATTGGTTATGTAATTCATACATTTTTGGGTGAGGTGATTACTATGTCAGACATAATTGAAAATGTAGACAGTAAATACACATGTGCATGCCAAAGGGCAATAGGGACGATGTCCAGACCCATTTAATATAGTGGCAGCCTAATTTGTGGCAATATGGCAAAATATTGATATTCAAGGTAACTGGTCTTATTTGCTGTAATTAAAGATTTTTTTGTAGCACGAATACTCTAGGTAAACACTTGAGTCAATTTAGTCATAGTGTTTTCCTTAAAACAGTTATTTACAATGGAAACACCTAAAGTATAATGGATATGTTTTATGTTAATAAAGTGAATAGTGTTTCCAAAAGGTCTGTTTGTTTGTGTATTGGGTTAATCGTCTTACCAACAGTATTTCAATTATCTGGAGACGGTGTTCACTTGAAGCAGATATAGTGCTGCCTTCACTGTGTAAAGCATTTCGTGAACAGCAGCTGTCATGAGACCACACCCAGTCACATTATCCTGACACCGGACCAACCAGCTAAGGAACTACTCTTATATTTGCTTGAGCGGTAGCAAGGGAGCTACACCACTACCATTTTAAATAACTTTGGTATGTTGCAGCCCTGGATCGAAGCCTGGGGCCCTTCCATACCTGGAGATGATGCTCTACTGATTGCACTACCAGATCCAGTGTTTCCAGAAGGAGATGAATGTTATTTTACAAACAGAAAACAGGTTTGAGAAGTGGGTAAAAAACATCAACTTACCTCTCCCTGAACATTAGAGAGTGCAACTAAGTCAAACTTTGGGGACCAAACCATCAATTCTGACTCAATGGAGACATGTTTCTCATCCACCTGTCTAAATGCACCTTGATCAGGCATGGTTCTTGTATCTGACGGTGGTATCTAATGAAGATGAAGCATGACACTTGCTCAAAACTGAAAAAAATAAATGATTTGTGTAAAAGTTAGATAGTATTTATAGTTTTTATACATCTATTATTTGTAGAGGGCAGAGTCTTTTTTGCACTGCTTGTTGGAGGTATGATCTTCACCTATTTACAGTTGGCCAAAAACATGGCTTCAACCTGTCCAGCTAGAAGCCGATAAGTTAAAAGCCAAACAATTTAACAGCTTGGCCAAATCAATACTTTAGATGTTATTATTTGTAGGACTACCTTACTATTAACTCTTTCAATGTTGAAGAATTGCAATCATGAATTTTGGCTTGTTTTTATTATATCAGTTACAAATGTCCTTTTCACAATTTACTCATTCCGACACTGCAATACACATACAATGTGTAAGCAGAATCAAGATGTAGATAAAGGTAGACAAATTTGCTAACACTTTCATCGAAATATTGTTAAGTATAAGTAAGAAAACAGGATTTGTCAATGTAAATTGTAACAAATATTTATATCGTCCGGTTAGTTAATTTGACGCTCACATCTTCTGACGCTATTTTTATTTTCATATTAAACACAGTCACTTATTTCTTCAGACATGACAGTTGTTGGTAAACACATATTTTGAAAACTCAGGCAGAATAATGTGATAATAATAATAATAACTCACATAATTTCACAGATTTTTCTCTATTTCCATAATAAACAAAGTTTTGTTGTTATCAATGATATTTAATATGAACCAAGCTTCCTTCTAAAGGGAAACCCATTTCATTAAAATTTTAGACTAACTCTATATCAGAAAACACTAGTCTTGAAAGATGTAGGCGTTAATTATAATGAATCTGTATTTTTAATTTAAACATGTACAGCCATCTTTCAAATGTTAACTTGGTATTCTTCTCTCATTAGGTTATTATTTTTCTTTTCAGGCACTTAAGAAGCACATGTACTCCTCCTCTCAGATAAGATAAGAGACAAAGGATGCCAATCAAGACCGTTGCCTGAGAGTTTGGTGTTCATGACTTGTCAGCATGACACAAGATGAGTGGGAGGTTGGACCCAGAAGCAGTGAGATTAGGACCAGCCAAAACAAAAGTGGAAAACTGTCTCAAATACTTGAGAGCCCTCAGTCAGGTACTTCCGGACAAGTTTTCAAACTAAGGAATTGTCAATCCTTTCAGTGCCAGTTAAAACAGACATTTTAGAGGACGAAGAAAATTAAACTGAATTTTATTGTGTATGTGGATTATTCACACCAGACGCTTTATGTTTGAGTATGTCTATGGTGTTTGTAAAATGGGTTGCATGTGATACATGTGAACATTGGGTCTATTTGGCCTTTTGCACTGCTGTGAAAGTAGTAAGAAAGGCAGATGTAGTCAAGTGTCCCGGCTGTGTTCCTGAAGAATGACTTTATACAGATGAATGCTGAACATTTATTTGTAAAAGCAAATAAAACTACTGAACATGTCCTTTTTGTTTTGTGTTCCATCATTTCAATTTTGCTGTTCTGTATGCAAAAAATAAGACTTAATGTACATTGCGTTACTTCTTCCCAAGTGTTAAATTATTACACATGAGAACAGCATATCAAAGGCATCGTTTCATGTGTCTGTCAAAATGAAATGGCGGCTCACTGCTATTTGTAAACAATCAGTTTAATGAGAAATAAAATGTTGAATACAAATGTTAAAAAGTGATACTACTTTATAAATATGATCTTCCTTGCCATGACTATGACACTTAGTTGCGAATTCAATACTGTTCACTTTGCAAGAAAACATATAAATGGTTAAGGGCGTCGAAACTAGTGACTCTAGGATATCAACAACTTATGGTGTTTCGAAGTTGTAAATCCTGTTTTACATTTGTATCAGCTGATTTTAATAAGCCAGTATCATATCTAAGGAATAAAGAGTGAAATGCTGTCCGGATGCAAACATTATGGGGTCTAAATGCTACTTATTTACAGCCTCTATAAAAGAATAAACCCTTTATCCGAAATACAGTTCCCATCCGAATATTAAGACACAATACACGAGGCATTTTGTCTCGAGTTTCAAAGCTTACTTGAACGCCATTGTATACTAAGCAGTGCATGCATTGATATTATTTAAAAGAAAAACTTCTTAAGTAAAGTTAATAATGCTTGTACATTAGATATAACGATTAATTTTACCTGCAAGTTAATTTTACCGTCTACTACTCGTTGCTTCCAGTGTGCTTTACTCTAATCCAATCAATTATCGCCTCACATGTACAGTTAGCCAATCAAAAGAAAAGACACATGTTGACAGAACAGAGCGGCCATTTCGATTTTGTTACACGGCCAAAAATAAAGAAAAGTGGAAATTAATCGAACGGTATGTATATTTTATGTATAATATGGTTCGACTAAATAAATATTATTAGGACAGTCCCGTAAACGGCGTTGTCATTCTAATGTAAAATATCTGTCAAATGTTACAGAGAATGATCGGATGATATAACTGAGTCATTGACGTAATGGACTTTCAAATAACTTCTAGCAGGATAAGGGATGAGGCGGATAGTCATAAAAGAACCGTTATCTTTTTAGTTTTTGAAAAAAATCAAATGCACTCTGCCCTCAAACCTGAAAATATACCGTTTTTATTTGACTTTAATGTGTGATCTATGTTGTTTCCTATTGAAAATATGGCCTTAAAAATCTGTAATTTTTAGTCAGTGTTACTTATCAGCTGATGGTGATAGGTCAAGTGTCTAAATGCTTAAGATAAAACTAACACATCTTTATCAAAACATGTTAATAGGATTAATTCTCAGCCTACCGAAAACCGGACTTAATATGTTATCAAAAATACACAATAAAGGTCTAGTAAGATAAAAACAACAACAAAAGAAACTGTTTATTTTAAAATCTATTTAAAATATGAAAATGTATCCCAATAATTTTAAAACAAAGATCCAAATCAAGGTATTGTCTATTAATTCCTTGTGATAATATTAGCTTCATCAATCATTCATCGTATTATACATATATCATTGTATAGTATGTAAAAGTATTCCTATTGAATTTGTCCACTATTAGTATAAAGAACTAAGTCTAAATCAATGCCATTTTTTGACATAGATGGAGATGCAAGCAGAATTGTTCTTCTTTACCTTTCACCTTACAGTATATGCTTGAATTTTCAGAGGACAGTCCCTCATGAATAAATCAAAAGAAAATTACTATCTTTTTTGTCAAGATACAAACATCAGAATACATCTCAAGATTTCAGAAATAAAAAAAAACATTTCCAGGGGAGCAAGTATATACCTGTAATAGCATGTGAGAGATACAGGACCTCAGATTTTTCCTGCAACAATCAGAGAAGTCCCGAATTGTTCAAAGAATACAGGACCTCTTTATCATTTTTTTTTATCTTTTTGCATTTTTTTCAGTGTAGTTTTTGTGAAATTAAATTGTAAGTTCATACAAAGACGAAATTCACTGCAAGACTATTATAGTAAACAGAAAATATGTAATTTAATGGTTATTAGGTATAAGTGATATTAATTAGATGTTAAGTATCTATAATGTCTGTGTCAGAAATAGTTGCAACCAGAAATTACCAGTAAATTTGAAAAAGTTCCTGTATATTCTGAAGTTTCAAAACTTCTTATCCTAATATTTCTAGTCTTGCACACTCACTGCAAGTGTACAAAAAACTCTCAAGTTTTTTTTTGTTTGTGTTTTATTTTGTGGTGTTATTTATATGCCATTTGTGTACAGTCATAAATGTTATGTAAAGGTTTGAAAATGCAATATATCCATATAGTGAGATTGATTAAAATACTTCTTCCACATGTTAATATTTGTAAAATAAATCATGCTCCTTTTTAGGTTATATCCATGTCCACCACTTGGGTAAAAAGGAGGAAACATTATCCATTTATACATACAGCTTTTAAATCTGAACTATAGTATATCTTAAGCTCAACTTCAGCAAAAGCAATCTAACAATTATTCCAATTTCCACAAAACAGACATGAAAATCATGTTTGCCAGTATGTCTCAATTTTGTTTGGTATTTCTTTCCCTCATAAAAGCTTAAGTACATAATAATAATAGTATTAATTCATTATACTCTTCTGTCAGTTCATACATCTGCAATTAGCTTGGAATTTCTGCCCATTAATATTCATCCAAACAAATCCAGTTCTTACCCAGGCAAGGACATTAAAGGCTGCTAAACCTGCTATTATGAAAAATTTAAGGGCATTCTCAGTTGTCAGTAAAATATGACCGTCCAATGAATGAGTGTGAAGAATGCACAGAGTATGTACATGCATCAGTAATGGCATCTCTTTGGAAATGCGACAGCCCATTAAAAATCCATTGTTTACCCGAACTAGGGGTCTCGATATCTTTAACTGAGAGGTATTGGAATGTGTGATCAGTGTTGTATTCTAAGGGCTAATTTGGGACATGTTTGGCCCCCATTCCTATTTTAAAAATATGTGTGTCTGTCCCCCCACCCCACCCAATCAAAAGCCTATAATAACCTGGCCTCAAAATTCTGGGGTGGGGTGGGGTTGTCAGAAACAGTGTGATGTGTTATATTTTCAGAACTTATTTTCTTAAAACAAATAGATAACAAGTATCATCATATAAATGTAATAAAGTGTACTGGATATATCACACAATTATTATAAGGCTCATCAACAGTGTACGAAATTCGGATTTGAATCTACTAGCCCATTCGGGCTACCAGATAAGAAATTTTACTAGCCCGACACAAATTTCACTAGCCCAAACTAAGACATCATGAAATATCATATATTGCATGATTCTTTGCACATTTAAAAGAACCAAAAAAACACATGTTTGTCATGTTTTCAAACAATTTATTCGCGGCTTGACAGAATCAAGTCTTATGTGTTCACACCCTTTTACAAAGGATGAATCACTGTCGGGATTCATGTCTGTACACCATTTACAGACCATTTTACCATTTTGGTAAAATAGCCATGGCCTACTTTTCTGCCACGAAGACTGAAATTCCCGTTCACGCTTTGCCTCATACAGCTTTTTGCTGTCTTGCTTTGATCCTTGGCTGTCTACCTTACGCTTTGAACCCGGTTTCGCACCGTCAAAATATTTTAAAAAATTCGCCATTTTTGTTTGTTTGTTAGTTGTTGGGCATGCTCGATTGAAAGTCTTTAATGGAAAACCCGGTTTTCTTTCAATTCAAATCAGTGTTTCAGTTTAAATTCGTCTTCAACATGTAATTTTGCATGGATGAAAGTTTCCGTCTATTACACGAGTGTGTCCTGACAAGTACCTATTACTTTAAAAAAAAAAATGGTATTTAAAACAATACGATTCTTCCTCGACTCTGACTACACAATCGATCAGGTTCATACTATTTAATAAGCGTTCCTCAATCTAGACTCAATCTGGACGCTTATTGAACTATGCACGCACCGTTCATAATTGAATAAGCGTCCATGCATGATGCAATCTTGAACAATAAGCGTCTATTGATGAGAAATCGTATGCAAAACCCGATGTTTTATGCGGTTTTTGGCATGAATTTATGAATAACATCAGGAAAAAAACGGTAGCCCGGTCGGGCTAGTATCTGTGGAAAATCGGTAGCCCTTGCTGAAATTCGGTAGCCTCGGGCTATCGGGCTACCGCGAATTTCGAACACTGCATCAATAGCATAGTTTTCCTTTATACAACACAATTTTTTCTTATTAAAAGGCCCTGCCACCTTTCCACTATTAGTAAAACAACCCAGTAGGTTATCAAACATGCTCTTGCATTTATTGTATTGTTTTTCTAGTGAAATTGATTTTTAAGCTTTTGCAAATTTCAGATATCTGTTTTTTTTATGTGTTATAAATAAGGGAAGATTGTTCATGTTATCACTAAAGATTGTGAAGCACATATTGATCACACATTGACAAATAGTTTAGATCCCACTAGCTGATCTGGACCTACATTATTTGTACCGGTATGCAAAGGTTATCAAGTAGTACCAAACATATAAAAATTATACTACTTGTGTAAGGCTATCAAGTTGTAGTTGTATTAACATCTGATTAATTTATAGGTTTACTTGTGTAATATTTTTCAGGCTATCAAGTTGTAGTTGTATTAACATTTGATGAATTTATTGTTTAACCAAATGAACAGAGCTGTAAACAGCACTAGGGAAGAGATCTGGGGGTAACTGCCTCTGACTGAAATGAGTCTGACCACTGGACTGGGGATAAACATTCCAAGCATTGCTACCCACAGTTTATTTTCATTCCACTTAAGCACAGAATGATTGCCCCAAGGGAATAGGGAAATATGTTGCATTTAAACACATGACTGATCTCTCTTTAATTGGGTTAGGCTAAAAAAATAGTTTTATTTAGCAGGCTATTTTTCTTAAAATCAAATGCTGTAATGAGGAATATTTTTAATTTAATTGGACAAATGCTTAATTGCTTATGAAGGATCCTAAATAGAATTAAGATATCCAGCTATGTTAGTACCTTGTATTTAGATTTGTTATCAAGTATAATCATACCCATTATAATTGTAGATATTGTCTATTTTTTGTTTAATTCTTTAATACTTTTTGCATTTTATTAAGGGTTAAAAAAAAGATTGAATTTAGCGATAACAAATTAATCTGATGGAACCCGCTAAACAAATCTACCTTTTTTTTTTCAGCCTTATGTTCTGAAATTATTTCTCACATTCCACCATCTGTGCTTGATTCGTTTTTGACAGCTTCATGTTTTATCTCTTTAATCAAAACAAATTTTTATGATTTCCCTACATGATGTTTGTATTTTGTGCCTATATAAAATTATAAAATTTATCTCTTTAATCAAAACCTGTTAACATGCTCTCCTAATTTGTTTTGCCTTTGTACTGTTTATGGCTTTAATTGTATTATTCTGTCAATCAGAATATGTAATACAGTTGTTGTACGTCACTCTTTATGAAAAAAAAATAAAAAATACTGGCCCTTCTGTCCACAAAGCTGGCAATATCTACTGGACTGGACCAAACTTACTGGACCATTGTGATTTTGGCATTTTGACACTAAAGGTTGGTAAGCTAACAGAGGTGTTACAAGTGGTTGGGTTCATTAAGGCTGTAATTCATTGCTTAGTTCAGTTTATGTTTTCATAATAATTCAGAATTTTGAAAAATGATGTGAATGAAAATTCTGGTGGACCTGATGGTCTATTTTACTTGCAAAATTTATTGGACCGGCAGAGATTTTAGTCGACTCAGGCCATGGTCCACTGGGTCGAAGAGTGATACATTGGCACTGTTTAAAAAAATTGATATAAAATAGTTTTGGGGACCCCATGGCTGAGCGGTTAGAGTCCCACAGTGTGTGGAATCAAGTCCCGGACACCGGACTTGGTAGCGCAATCGGTAGAGCGTCCGCTCCAGGTACGGGAAGCACCGGGTTCAATCCCGGGCCGCGACATACCAAAGTCATTAAAAATAGTAGTGGTGTAGCTCCCTTGCTTACACTCAAGCAAATATAAGGGTAGTTCTACGACTGGTTGGCCCGGTGTCAGGATAATGTGACTGGGTGTGGTATCGTGCCAGGTGTTCACTGCATGCTATACACAGTGAAGGCAGCACTATATCTGCTTCAAGTGGACACTGTCTCCAGATAACTGAAATAATGTTGGTGGGACGATAAACCCAATAAACAAACAAACAAACAAGTCCTGGACAAATGAAGTACTTTCAAGTTGGGAGGTTTTCCAGCTTACCTGGGGTGTGCCGGTTTCTATCCAGACATAAGTCAGGGGTCTTTCTCCACCAATGATTAGCTGGAAATCATCAATACGACGATAATTTGTAACAAAACAAAACAGTTTCTTTACTTTTTCACTTTTAGCCAAACTTGTGTTTCATTGCAGAGCATAATTGTTCATGCATTTTTAATTTTTCTTTACCATTTTTCATATTATAATGCCATCGATAATGATAGGATATCATACATTCTGTCAATAGTGCAAACTGATATCATTATGGTTATCAGGTTCTCTTTTTTCATTTTTTTTCTTGTTTTTGCTCACAAAGTCATTGGTTTTATGCTTTGTGATTGAGTGAAATATAAAAGAAGTTCAGTGAATCAATTAATAGATTATTTTATATATATCATTGATTTCAGTTAATCAAATAATGGTTATACACATATTCCATTTTATTGATAAAAGTATTCAAACACCAAACATTTTCTTCTTAACCTTTGTAAAAAAAATTATGGTTATATTCATAATGTGTCAGCCCTATTTCAGTTATATGCATAATGTGTCAGCCCTATTTCGGTTATATGCCCTATTTCAGTTATATGCATAATGTGTCAGCCCTATTTCAGTTATGCATAATGTGCCAGCCCTATTTCAGTTATATGCTTAATGTGTCAGCCCTATTTCGGTTATATGTGTAATGTGTCAGCCCAATTTCAGTTATTTGCATAATTTGTCAGCCCTATTTCAGTTATATGCATAATGTGTTAGCCCTATTTCAGTTATGCATAATGTGTCGGCCCTATTTCAGTTATATGCATAATGTGTCAGCCCTATTTCGGTTATATGCATAACATGTTGGCCCTATTTCAGTTATATGCATAATGTGTTAGCCCTATTTCAGTTATATGCATTATGTGTTAGCCCTATTTCAGTTATATGCATAATGTGTCAGCCCTATTTCGGTTATATGCATAACATGTTGGCCCTATTTCAGTTATATTCATAATGTGTCGGCCCTATTTCAGTTATATGCATAATGTGTCAGCCCTATTTCGGTTATATGCATAACATGTTGGCCCTATTTCAGTTATATTCATAATGTGTCGGCCCTATTTCAGTTATATGCATAATGTGTCAGCCCTATTTCGGTTATATGCATAACATGTTGGCCCTATTTCAGTTATATTCATAATGTGTCGGCCCTATTTCAGTTATATGCATAATGTGTCAGCCCTATTTCGGTTATATGCATAATGTGTCAGCCCTATATCAGTTATATGCATAATGTGTCAGCCCTATTTCAGTTATATGCATAATGTGTCAGCCCTATTTCAGTTATATGCATAATGTGTCAGCCCTATTTCAGTTATATGCATAATGTGTCAGCCCTATTTCAGTTATATGCATAATGTGTCAGCCCTATTTCGGTTATATGCATAATGTGTCGGCCCTATTTCAGTTATATGCATAATGTGTCAGCCCTATTTCAGTTATATGCATAATGTGTCAGCCCTTTTTCAGTTATATGCATAATGTGTCAGCCCTATTTCAGTTATATGCATAATGTGTCAGCCTTATATCAGTTATATGCATAATGTGTCAGCCCTATTTCGGTTATATGCATAATGTGTCAGCCCTATATCAGTTATCTGCACATGGGTGAAAGTTTTCTGGATTATGCCGGAATTCCGGATCTGTGACGGCCGCCGAGGCCTGTTTTTCCAAATCGCGTAAATTCGTTGAGATAATGGGGGGGGGTAGGCAGTCTGATGCTCCAAAACTCGGTCGATTACGATATTAACCGTTTGGAATCTCATGTTTCTAAATATAGCAATGACACTATTTTGAAAGACCAATCGTAACCATTCTATTAGTTCCAATCTTCCAATCATAATCGGGCTTCTATTTGGCGGGCTTTCGAGGTCATCGAATTTTCCCATCGACCTACTTTAGTGCCGGAAAATCGTCTGCAATTTTTTAAACAAAGAAAAACCGCGACAAACAGCAGTGAAATCCGACAAATTAAAGTATTTACCCCTGGGGTATAACACAAAGGATCTTGAGAAACACGTGAAAAACAAGTGGCGATGGGAATGGCTAAACGAAGTCAAGGCAGACGGAGGAAAATGGGGGCAATGGCTGAAAAAGCCGGAGATTAGTGGAGTTGGTTTCTGTGAAGCCTGTGGCAGGACGATAAATTACAATCGAGTGGGAAAAAAGCGTTTAGAATACATGCAGATGATGCAAACCACAAGAAAAACGTACGAACAATCAAGACAAATCAGTATTTATAATAGATTTTTTTTTTTAACGCTAAAATTGTATAAGATATATCCTAACTGTCAAAGTTTTGGATAATAACAAAATTCGGATACGTAAGATGATCAGTTCTAGTAAACGTTATTATCCCACTTGTCCCTCAAATTAATGTTGTAGCATTGTAGTATGATATTTGTTGGTAACTAAGATTTTAATTACTACACTCCTCCCCTTTTTATTTTGTTTTAACACTACTGTTCTCAAATAGCTTTCCATTTAAAAATGCCATATAAATATTTGATATTGAGCATTATATGATAACTGCAATTCAGGTAATTGGCTGTATAGAAAGTTTATTGGAAGTACAGCTCTTTGGTGTGCTGCAGGTGGCAAATCATTTATATGAGAAATAACAATGGTTTTCTTAAATGTATTTGAACAGAGTTTCCTGTTAATACATGACCAATGCACTTCAGAAATGGCTTCCCAAGGGTATATAAATTGCTATCTTCCAGGAGCTTCGGAAGCTTGTCCCCCAACCAGGGCTTTGCCTCTGGGGTTCCTATCGGCCCTATTTCGGTTAATCCAACGCTGCTTACCTACATGCATAAACTCGCTAGTAAGTTAAACTCAGGGGCAATTTTCACATCTTTTCTAGGGGATTAGCAAACGCAGTGGCTAATCTGTGTCAAATGCATGATCAGCTGCCTGTTCGGCTTACACAGTTTTGGTCTACTGCCAATGGCATGCTTTCTATCTCATCTTCCAGACAAATTTCACTGGTTTTTGCAAAGGTTAACAGGTGTCAACAGTAATGATGTCATCAATAACTCTTGTAATTTTAATAGTGCATTACTATCCCTCCGCAAAATAGTGCTGTACTAAGGCATTTTTTTTAACCTATACAATACGGTATGAGTTTATCTCAACTTTGTCTGAAACAACACAAAAAATTCCCAATTCTTGGGGTCGGTCACGTTCCAAAAAACTCCTGGTTATGAGTAGAATGTATTAAACAAAATTTTACAACTTTCTTTGAAGAAAAAGGTTAAAATATCTGAAAACTTTGTCCTTCATTCTCTGAATATTTGAGGCTGCCCATTTAACAGAAGAATTCTACTTTATCAGCCATCACTTTCATTATGGACTCTCTTGCCATGGAAGTTCACACCAAGTTTGCTGCTGCTCCACCCAGTGAGAAGAGAGAAGAGAACATCTCAGGGAAACTCTTAAATCCTTATCTTGTTACTTTGTCCTGACCTGTTTTATGGTTCTCTCCTGTCTCTTCATGGGTCACCATTATCATCAGATAGAGAAATTTCTCATTATTTAACACAGACATGTATGGCCATTTTACAAATCTGGAAAATGATGCATGAAAGATAAATTTCAGGGAGGCTTGCACCATGTCATGTACAGGGGCCCTTTTATTTGGTCCCTAGGGGTCAACCGCTATCTGCAGTGTACCCAAAAGTAACTGTTGCATTCTTGGATTTTGCTGGACACACAACTTTTAACAAGGTTTGTTTTAGTTTGATGTGTTCTAACTTGTGTTCTTGATTGTTTGATTAAAATTTAATTGGACAATCAGGTTTTTGTCATAAAAGATCTTAGGATGCTGCAGATCCCACTGTTTACTCAACACATGACTTTTGATAGCATTTGTTTGGTTTGTTTTTATATGTCCATATTATTGTAAATTGTTTGACAACATGGCCAAGATGATCTTTTTTATGAAGGTCACAGGTTGCTGCAGGACTTCCTGGCCATCATGAAACTTTTACTCCCAACTGTTGTTGTTGTCGACATCATCATCATCATCATCAATGTATTTATTGTAGTTTATTTTTTTTACATGAATATTGTTATCCTTACTACCATTTAAATTTTCAAAAAATGTCCTTTTTTCAACTTTTTGTAGTTTATTCCATGCATGTCTGATTCCAGTACTTTCTTAAGTCAGACTCTTTTGTCTCGTTACTGGAGGCCCCAGGATCAATCCAGGGCTGCAACAAACCAGTCATTAAAAATAGTAGTGGTAGAGCTTTCACTCAAACAAACATAAGGGTAGGTTGGCCTGTTGTCAGGATAATGTGACTGGGAGTGGTATCACGCCTGGTATTCACTGCATGCTATACACAGTAAGGCAGCACTTTATCTGCTTCAAATGGACACCGTCTCCAGATAGCTGAAATTCTATGGTTTGGACGCTAAAACCAATGAACAAAAAATCTCCTCTTCCACTTTGGAGTAATATAATTTTACTCATTTATTGATGAATATCATTTTTATATGCAACAAGTTTGACTTTTCTTCCTTATTCTCTAAGTATGTTGATTGTATCGACCAAAGAAATAAATATAAGTAGTATGTTAGCTCAAGTAATTTCAGATATTTTATTGTAAAATTTTCTGTTATATGTAAATTTAATGTAACAACTTTGTGTCTGTTTAATATGTTTTCCTAATAATCGATCACTGTTATTATTAGAAGTAGTAGTAGTGGAAGTAGAAGAATCAGTAGTAGTAATAGTTGTGGTAGTAGTAGTAGTAACTGTAGCAGTAGTAGTAATAGTAGCAGTTAAGTACCAGTAATAGTAGTTGTAGTAGTAATAGTAGCAGTAGTAGTAGCAGTAGTAGTAGTAGTATGATACATGTAATAGTAGTAGTAATAGTAGAAGTAATAATAGTAGTAGTAATAGTAGCAGTAGTAGTAACAGTAGTAGTAGTAGTAATAAAAGTAGTAGTAATAATAGTAGCAGTAGTAGTAGTGGTAGTGTTGTTTCTGTGGTACTTGTGGTCACAGAGAAGAGTAGTGAACTGGCCACTACAGTGCCATCCAGACATTTGTCTGGGAGTTTGCTCCACCAAAATAGCTGTACATGCTTTATAGACCACAATTGTATCTCTGCAATGTATTGCTAAAACAAAACATATTATTACTGGTATGTAAGAAAAAATAAATAAAACAGCTGTGTCTTATCATCTTGACACACAGTCCTGTATATGTTATCTCTAACACCATTAAGTCCTCTATAGAAAATAAATCAGCCTATAGTAATACATACAGACACTACCTTATTACAATTAGGCCTTCTATTTGTGTAATGATGACACTATTATTGACACCACAGCTATGACAGGTGTAGATGGTGTTGTTGGCCTATTGTTGACCAGATCACCTATGCTAATGTCTACCACCATCAAGTTTATTAAACACCTTTATTGTTAGTGTGTTATAATCTCTTAACCTGCTGAGAATAGTTAGGGCAAATAGTAAAGAACCAGATAGACATGTCCTGGTGACAGCTGTCTAATCAGAATCTACATGCTAAAGAGTATATGGAAATGGGCCTTGCTACATTGGCTTGCATGTGAAGTTGTTAGTAAATAAGAACAATAAGATTGTGTATAGACTTACTTTGTGCCCTTGAAAGGCATAACAGAAGTCTCTCTCTGTATGTCCATCTTACCTTACTTTCATCCATTCCTTGTCCATGTCTTTACCAAAACGTCCATATTATATATTGAGCATGAATCCCACTTCATCACCTTACAGTTGTATGCTTGAAGTTGTGTCATGTCTAACATTTGCAAGTGCAACCATTAAGTTAACAATAAGATTTATTTTAATTGAATTTTGGGGAGTATTTATCAGTTTAGGGAAATGTCTTGTTTAATAAATGTAAGAAATGACCTGACCTGGTTGTGAAATCGGTAGAGCGTCCACTCCAGGTACGAGAGGCCCCGGGTTTGATCTCAGGCCACGACCTACCAAAGTTGTTAAAAATGGTAGTGGTATAGCTTCCTTGCTAAGGCTTAAGAAAATATAAAGGTAATTCCACTACTGGTTGACTCAGTTTCAGGATAATGTGACTGGGTGCGGTATCATGCCAGGTGTTCACGGCATGCTATATACAGTGAACGCAGCACTTTATCTGCTTCAAGTGGACACTGTCTCCAGATAACTGAAATACTGTTGTTGGGACAATAGACCCAATAAACAAATAAATGTAGCTGACAATGAGTATATAATAAGCCCCCCACCTTAGGTGTGCCGATGGTTTTACCAAGGTATATGTTGGGGGTCATCCTCCACTCCTTACCTGGACTTTGCCAACATGATCATAATTGTGTCAGTTTGATTTACCAAAAGCTTAACCAATCGGGTGGCTGTTTTCCCATTGTGAGTAGTAGTGTTAATTATTCTTTGGTTCAGACCTTATTTCTCTTTGTACTTGCTGAGTTGTTGATGTTCTGCCATCAAGGGCTGCAACACCTTCCTAATGCACCTGCCATAACTGCCACATTACTAAGGTAACAACCTAATTTATTTAGCATTAAAGCAACATAATTACAAACTTATTTATGGTAGAAGCAACATAATTACACCCTAATTTATATTTGTAGAAGCAGCATAATTAACAACCTAATTCATGTATTGTGTAAACAACCTAATGTTTATATTATAGAAGCAACATAATGATTTGGTTGTCACTTTTATGGTATAGCATCAATAAAAGATCATTTATTATTAAATGAATATTTATGAATACTTCATTTATAAAAATGGTGTGGTTCCTGCAATTAAAATTCAGCCAAGTTGTCATTATTGTCTAAAAGGGAGCTCTCCAGCCCCAAGGAATGGATCCTTCATTAAAAGATGGGGTGATCACAATTGTTTTATTTTACTTGATAAAAATATCTCATTTCTACAAAAAACATGTTATTTTTGTCAAGTTGACTACATACATGTTGCAGTTATAAAGTTTCTAAACAAAGGTTCTCAACTCTTCATATTGGCAGGGGTTCAAATGAAGATGGTAAAAACTTGCACAAGAACGCGTTTCAGCATACCAACTATTGGTTGACCAGTCAAGTGTTGGTGTGCCATAATACCCAAAATATAAAAATACACTGTCTGTGGCTAGGGTCAGGAGATTTGGAAACTTTGAGCCAAAGATCACCTTCAAGCATCAGATTGGTCAAGTCACAAATTTAATATCAAATTCAGTCACACGGATATAGGTCTCAGACAACAGGTCAAATTTTTATAACCTGGTGACCCTGGTTCTACCCAGAAATTTGTATGTGGTTTTCCATTACCAATGACAACCAAGTAAAGTCCATAACTTATCATTGCTTGGCCTGTCTGCCCATTGCTAATACGGGTAAATGTTATAATGTGACTGTGTTAAAGCAAGGTAATTTCATTATGTTACTCACCGTGACAACAGCACCATATCTGCTTTATGTGAACAACAACACCAAAAAAGTTGTTGGCTCTAATAAAATACAACACAGAATCAAATAGATTAAAATTAATGAAGTATAAGAATAAGAGTTGGTGTTTTTTGGTGTTTTTTTTAAATTGAGGTTCCCTATTTGTCAGAATTTTCCTGTTAAAAAGTTCTTTCAACTGCCTTAAATCATTTCAAATTTTGGATTTTTTTTTAAATAAAAGTTTTATTTTCACATTCAGTTAAAACAAATAGAAAACAAATTACATTGTAAATAAGTATGTCAAACATATAACACAATAAAAAAAATATCAATAGAACATTCAGAATGGTATTCTAAATATTTAAATTCCTCACAAAGCCCTTTCATTGATACAATTCTCAACTCCTGAATGGCCTGCCATCTTTCACCCCAAAGATTAAAAAAAAAACTGCAGATATATACTAAGGTTATTCTTATTGTTGAATGAGTAAAGTAAGCTTGTATAGAACCTTTTTCTGACTTTGGCTGTAAGTATTTTTCACAGATTTTCCAGCAGCCCCAGTTGGGGTGTTTGAGAGCTGGCACTCAAGTGTCATCCATGCTATACTGAATGTATTACCCCTTTCCTTTGTCTTGACACCATCTTAGCTTTGTTAGTCATATAAGTGGCAGCCATCTTCTGTGGCAGCCATAGATACACAGCTGGAGGCTTTTAATCCACAATGGCAAATTATCACTGCCCAGTGAAGAGTTCTATTACCATTGTACACAGCCAACAGGTGTCTTAAAATTCCATATTATGTTTTAATCAGCAGCAAGGGGGAATCCTGTTTTTTTGTCTTGCTAAATCTTTAAGCACTTAGAAGTCAAAGCTAGATCCTTGTATTCCATATTATGTTTTAATCAGCAGCAAGGGGGGAATCATCTTTTTGTGTCTTGCTAAAACTTTAAGCACTTAGGAGTCAAAGCTAGATCCTTTTATTCCATATTGTGATTTAATCAGTGGCAAGAAGCAGCAAGCAGTCTTTTATTTCATATTATCCAATCAGTATGCAATGGAAACCATCTGCAGTGTTCACTATAGACTCCCAGCAGGAATCTTTTACATGATATTATCATCCAATCAAATTGTAAATAGGAAAAACCATCTGCAATGTTTTCTATAGGCACCCAGTTGGAGACCGAGTATGCAAATACTATCCACCAGGGTCTTCATCAAGTTATCTCATCAAGTATTGTCAAAGATGAAAGAAATCGTAGATGGTCGTTGCTTCAGATTTGACTCCAAATTATTAATATATCTGTAAACAATAGAAAACATCAACAATCCTCTCTAAAGGCTCCCAGTATGAGTCTTTTTTTCTATATTATCACCCAAACACTGCCTACTGGCCTAGGAATGCACATACCTGTCTTATAGGCCATAATAGAAAAACAAGCGCCTATGGTGTAGTTACATGCTGCCAGTTGCATAATGCAATAGCTCTGATTGTTGTAAAAGATATGTCTTTCTCAGTCCTTGTGATACACGTTCTACTACAGGTTAAACAAATATTGAAAACTTGTTTATTATAATAGGCCATTTCCCTTTGTCTGATGCAGTAATAAAAAATTTAATTTTCAAGTTATTTTATTTTCATCTTTTAGACAAAATGCAAATTGAAAACAGATTATCAAAATTAAGTTCTTTGGATAATTCAATACGTGAAAATAGTAGTGGATGCGTATTCATTGCTACTTATATAACTCCTGACTATAAAGCACAAGTTAACATTCTTCACTGGTTAAAACTGTGGTTTTTTTCGATTGTTTACAAAATAACTAAGGGAATCAAAGTGGCTATTTTTTACCGTGGCTCAATGACGCGTAAAAAGATCACGTGACTTTCACTTTACAAATAAACAACAAAATGACTGACACTAGTGACACTTAGTTAAGGTTTGTACTGAAATTCAGTAACAATCATCCTATGGCATTTCCAATACGCTTTGCAAAAACTGCATAGAATCTAAAAAAAGTATTAAAAGGCTACGTAGCCTTAAAATGAAAACACCATGTGTGAAATGGTAATTTTAATAAAACAAATTATCTACTATCATGCATGGTAACATTCAGTAGGTTTAATCGTAAAAACCATGTCTTTTTTAATATTATAAACATCTGGATTTGGTTTTTAAGGTTTCTCAAAAAATCAACTTATCCAGCATTGTTATCTTGTAGCAAAATTTTGTATTAACCTATTTATTATTATATATAGATAATGCTAATAATGCTTTTACAAAAATATGCAAGTAACACAATCTTAAAATATTATAAATATATATATATATTATTATTATTATTATTTATATATATATTTATTAATATTTTGTTGAAAAAAAATCTGATGGGACCAGAAAAAGGTGAATTATCTGGGTCTGCTAAAAAAAACTTTTATTTTTAGCCTTAATTGTAGTTTGTTTCAATATTTATTACTTTATTATTGCACAACTTTTGTGATTATTATCCATCAAACCTTGTATGTGACTGTACCACCATGGCAATGGTCATTGATGACTGCCCATCATAAGCAAAACCAATAAAAAACAAAAGGTGTATAGGGTTTTAAAATTCACTTGAATTGTTGATTTTCTTTGAAATAGTTTTAAATAAACACATTCATCTTTGGTACATTATTGTATAACCTAGAGTTAACTAGTACAAATAAACCCTTAGTTGTGTTGATGCTGCTGAAGATAAAAGGAATAATTGCGAATGCTTTACAAAGGCGTTAAATGGTATATGCATGAGATAAAGGGTTAAAAGATTTAACAGTATATTCAAACAATGACAAATAATGAATTGCAGAATCTTCAAAAACTTTTTAACTGGTCTTGTATTTTACATACTTCAATTATGGATAAACTTCTCCAAATTCACCTTCTTAAAATGAAAAATTAAGTCATCCTTTCAACAAGGTAATGCCATAAAAATGTCCTTAGATGCCAAAGCTCTAATGAGGGACTTAAGAAAGAAAATCTTGGAAACAACAACCTTTAATGATGTAATTTACAAAAGAAATTTTCATGAACAACAAGCAGCCTGTTATTCAGATAGCTATTATTGAAATCAAATTGTTAGTTTTCTTAAATGATCAGTGTTTCTTCAGGTATCTAATTTCAACCTTGAGGTTAAAGCTTGAACTCTCTCTGTTACTCTTCTCAGAAGGAGGTACATACGGTTCTCTTGTTGCCAGGGACAATTCTGACTCCTCTCTGAAGAGTTTAATGAAAATTCAGACCTCCTTTTGCTTGAGGGAGGTACATTTGCTTCTCTTGTTGCTAAGGACAATTCTGAATTTACTCAGAGGAGTTTAATGAAAGTCCAACTAAACCATTGTGATGGAGATTAATTGTTTAGTCTTGTGGACAGGCTGCTCGGACCTTGTTAGCAATTCAAGACCTGCCAGTTTTAGTTTCAGCCCACTTCCTCTTCTACTTGTTGTGTTGTCGCTTTGTTTTCTTTCCACCTGTCCCTTCAAAGCATTGAATACAGTTGTTTTTAGGGTGTCAGATGGAGGGATTGAATTTGATCTTATATGAACAAGGTTTTTCATTTTCAGATATCAGGCAAAGAAATGTCCTAGGCAAAGAAATATGCTAGTATGGTTTTTAATGGGGGGGGGGGGATGTTTTCATGAAAGAAGAAATAAGACATTCATATAATCATTAAATCAATACATTTTTCAACAGCAAGTATTTTTTTAATGATGTTTGATCAATTTACAGTAAATCTTGCACTTGCAATTATTTTATTAATATGAAATATAAGTAAGTTTGTTAAATACATGTATACTCATATATGAAAAAGTTGTAATTTGATAGTGACACTTACGTAAATTTTTCACTGATTTTTGCTAAAGGCGATTAATTTTTTCACAATTATCATTTAATCTCTTCAGTAATGAACTTGATGGTTAGAAAAAATGGCTTTAAGTTGAAAAAACAAAAAAAAAAAAACTTTGTTGCCAAAGCAAAATCTGAAATTATTTGTTCATGTTTAAAACAGTCTGCATGATGTAAAGTGTAAATGTTATGGTATTGTCTGGCTATAGAACATTTACTAGCTGGGCACCCACTGCCACGTCATCGCTGAATTATAAAACCCCAGACTCCTCAGCCTCTCATTCAGTGGGTGCGAGTCCCATTAGGGAGAGGAACTTGAGTGTGAGGAGGTTTTACACTGACCCGTGGTGCAACCGCGCTTCTGCTTCGAAATCATTCGGAACTCCTCGGGTAATTCTGTCCTCAGGACAATCATCCCTCAGATGTATTAGGTGCAATAATACTAGATCATTTTGTTTGCCGAACGTCAGAAGAAGAATATGCCTACGTAGTTTGCACAAAACATAAATACTGCCATCCTTTGACAGCTGAAGTTTTACTGGCATCGTACTGTAGTGAGATGTCACCCCGAGCTGCCATCTTTGTTTTGATGTCTGTCTCAAAAGAAGTCCCATTTAGGGAAATGGCTGAGGTGATTCGACTACCTACATACATCCGAAAGATGATTCATGAATTAACCGAGGTGTTCCTATTGCTTCGAAATGTGTCCTCCACAAAAATAGCAGGAAACCATTTTTATTACTATAATTGTGTCACCATGATATATTTTTTTAAAAGAAACAGCAGAATTTGTATACAAATCTTATATCTTCAAATACTGAATATATTATACATCTGTATCATGGAAACTTACTCTATCAAGTTGCACACTTTTAGACCATAAAAAGTGGTCTACTTGACACCTGACTACACTAAAGTAAGGCCTATCTTAACTTGAAAGACACTTGTGTCATTTCCTGTTATATACTTAAGAGAGCTTTTCAACCAAGATGAATTATGGTGTGTGTATGATTGTATGTAAGTTTTTATTATTGAAGCATACAACTTGAGAGCACCTGCCAACTTCTTAATTCACTGTGGTCGTGTGGTAGAATCAACATTTTGTAAGATTTCTCGCAGCTTAGGTTTAAGTCCAAATCAGGGCTAAGGACTTAATGTGGGAAGGTCTATCAGTTCTACCAAGGCATTTTTTTGTTCCTTAAAATTTCAAATTACCACCAGTCATAATATTAAAGCTTAACATGTGAAGTTTATCTCTTAATATGCCAAGATCTTTATTTAACTTAATTATTTTGTTTGTTTATTACAAGTGTATGCAGTTTGAATGTAATATTTGTGTAGATCAACAACTAAAGAGCTCCTTCAGTTCCTATCCAGAGCTGTCTTACATGGATCATCACTAAATACTGATGAACTTAGTCAAACTACTGAGAGTCAAGACATTTTAGTTTTTGCTCCAAACAAAAATTCAGCAATAACTTTAATGCTTACAAAACAAATTGCCTAAACTCAAGGCAGATGTTGAATGTGCAAATTTTAAGTACATGTATAGGCAATTAGCTCTAAACAAAAATTCAGCAACAACATTAGCATGTTCAAAGCAAAATACTTGTGGCTGAGAAAGTAAAAATCAATTTTTGATGTCTTAATCAATAACAATAAGGGAGAAGTGGTTGAGTTAGCCTGGCAGATATATTGTCTGTTTCAAGGCCACAACACTGATCCTGGTCATAAAATCGCTCATTGGTGACAGTCTGCTGCCTTGTCAACTCCATCCCTCTGTGTGAGGAATTGAATGATTGAATCAACATTAATTATTGACGAAACACATTTTGTGAGCTCTGATTTTAGACAGCCAATTGTAACAGCTGTACCTTAAGAAGTTGCTAGTTCAAAATAAAGTAAAAATATTGATTATTTGGAAAAAGAATAAAAGCTGTAAGCATTATTCATGCCCAGGTTTTGTTTTTGTTTTTAATTAAGATTGTTTGGTATTATTAACAGAAAATCAACAGCTTTGAATGATGTGTTAAAAGGTCTTAATACTGTAAGTGTGAAAGTTTATAAACATTATTTTATGGTAATATTTTACTTTTTTGTTTTTGTGAACATATCGGGTTACTTATAAGTATTTTCCTTAGGACTAAAAAGCATAAGACCAGATATGTAAAGCATTCTGTCATAGTGAAGACATGCTGTAAGAGGAGTGCAATATAATCGTGGCTCATTTACCACCTTCATTAACATACAAAGCCTAAGTTGCTGTGCTAATCTGAATTCCTTCACAGTTGCATACCTTCTTAGTGGCAGGTGGCACCTTAGCACCTGACTCTCTTGCCAGTCCTCACTTTGTACTCCCCCCTCATAAATATTTATTTTTCTACATCATCACCCTAATCAAACAATACCTTCCAGTATTACTAAACACATTTTTATTGTTCTCAATTGTACAGCACACTTCTATGTCAAATTATATTCTGAATGGAAAACCAGTCATGGTCCTTGGATGTTTCCTTTTTTATTAATTGATTTATAGCAAGATTAGTCCAAGAGAAATGATTTTACATAAAAAGTGATTTTGCTATAATTCAACTGATCTAAAAGGGAAACATTTTGGGACTTTCTGTATTTAACCATTCCTGTTGAACAAACCTAAATCTGATCCTGCTCACCAGTGGTCATAATCTCTAATTTTAGATTTGCCATAATTATATGAGGAACAGTTAAGAATTGGTCATAATCAAAGAAATGGCTGAGCTGAAGAAAGGGCATGTCCAAGGTCCTCGGGCATTATTCATTAGCATAATGCCAAGCCCATAAATCTGGACCTGTAGTGTCCCAGTAATTTCCTTGGCACATCCAGAATGGGGTCAGTTTGAAAGTCCATGAATAGGGACCTTACTGCTCACCTCTTAACCTGTCACTCGACAACACTTTCATATGGTTTAAGGTCCACAAAACTGGCCAGTTCATTTTTTATTCCATTCCTTGTTCAATGGTGGGACAATTTTAGACTCCTTGGAGTCAAATTGTTACCTTGCTGCAAGCCACACTGTGAAAATTGTAACTCCACCCTACTCCCCATTGTAGACATTTGTCATTTATTATCATTCCTCTTCAGATGTTTTCCACCCTAATTCAGTCTATTGTTGACTATTTTACTATTTCACTCTTTAGTTGTTGTTAGTTTTAATGTTTGTTTTTCTTTTATACGCTATTTCCATTCTTAATTTCATTGGTTGATGTTCACTTTAATAGTGTTATTTTTGTTGTGTTCTGTTTATTTCACAATTGATTCATACGAATATTGTGTTTCAAGTTTGAATCTCTGTTTCTCTCATAACACTATGCCACAGTTTGGTTTTGTTTGGTCTGGTTTGTTGTTATATCACACTGACACAATTATTGTCATTTTGGCCACATCTAGCTAATTGTTGGTGGAAGAAGACCCCAGGCAGATATCTGAGTAGAACCACAGGCACACACCACAGGTCAGACCTCCCCACATGAAAGTTCTCTCCCTATCTGAGACTCAGATCCCACATTTAAGGGCTGGGAAGTTTGTAATTCCAGGTGT
Source organism: Sinonovacula constricta (assembly GCA_007844125.1). Taxonomy (NCBI): domain Eukaryota; kingdom Metazoa; phylum Mollusca; class Bivalvia; order Cardiida; family Solecurtidae; genus Sinonovacula; species Sinonovacula constricta. The sequence continues at coordinate 26,334,425 of CM017569.1, read as the reverse complement.
TGATCTTTGACGTAAATTCAAGACAAAAAATAATCTGAGAAATAGGGAAAGTTAAACAAATTCTTTAAGCCGTATCAGTTAATAATATTACAATGCAAGTCATTACATTATAAGACTTGTGCATACCAGAAATTTACCAAGATAGTCATCAACATAATTATCAAAGAATGTAGTCTCAATAAAGTCAGTACTAAAGTATACAATTTTTGTAGCTAAATGTAATCTTTTTAATATAGCTATACAAATATTTATCTGAATCATCAGCAGAACTCTATGACTGCTGTCAAATTCTCATTAATAAATCATAAAGATATTTCCATATTAAACACAAGTCTGATGGTCGTGCTCATTGCACACCCCTAGCCATGTGCCAGAATCTAATTTCTTCACCCTTTCCATTATTTTTTTTATTTTCATTTTTATAATTCATGATCAGTAAAGTAAAACGAATAAATTCTTGACCAAGACTTAAGGCTTGTTTTGATTTGAATATTAAATGCGATATTTGTGCATGATTTCACCACAATAAAATCCCTACCAGCCACCACCCAGCACCTGCCTGCATGACTGACTTCTGTATGACCTTCACATGTCAAGTTGATAGGGCATTTTTTGTTCTAGCATTTTTTGAATGGGGAAATATATTCTTAGAGCAAAATCCTTAGAGATTCTTACAGACATTTTAACCAACTTCACTAAGACAAAAATACTAAGTCTTAAAATTTTAGTCTTTAAAAAAAAAAAGTTAAGATTTTTCACTTGTACAAAACCTACAAACAAAATTAATAAAGTCTATATATCTCTTTCTGAATCATCAAGCAGTTTTGTCCTTATCATAAGGTTTATACTCTTCTGTGATCATTGTAGCCTTGGCTCATGCACTCTTGTCCTAATAATGCCTAAATTCATTCTTTTAGTAAAAAAATATACAAAGACTACTCTCAGTTGTGGCTTTAAGTGTTACATCTGTCAAAATTGGCAGACTTATAAATAAATCCTTTACATTTGATAACATCTTAATAGATTAATTTAACCTGTCTTTACTCATTAGTCTTTTTTACATATGTTGCAGCTAGGAGGGAAACTATGACCTTGACCTTGACCTTAATGGCTATAATTCTCTGCCAGTAGCTGTCTGGTCAGGATCTACACTGTTTGCTGCTTCAAGTTTCTATAAATAGGTATATTAACCTTAACATGTGAAATTAGTATATATGATATATAAAAGCAATTTATAAAGCCAAATATCTAACAGATAAAGTCGTTAAAAATGGTAGTGGTATAGCTCCCTTGCTAACACTCAAGCATATACAATTAAGAGTAGTTCCACTACTGGATACCCCTCGATGTCAGGATAATGTGATGTGGTGTCTTGCCCGGTTTCACAATATGCTATAAACATGGAAAGCAGCACTATATCTGCTTCAAGTGGGCACCGTCTCCAGATAACTGAAATACTGTTGTTGGGGCAATAAATTGGATAAACAAACAAATATCCAATAAGCATTGGTAATTAACAAAATGTAGCATGATAGGGGTTTAGGAAGTGTTCACTCCTCATAAACCAGTGTTTCAGTGTTTAAACATGCATTGATTGATGGAGGACAAAATAGTACCAGTATAATACTATTTGCACTCCATGTATCATTTTCTGGGGTAGTATGTTGTCATGTTCCCTAGTTTCTCTTGTAGCCTGTTGATTAAGCTAACTGCCAATAGGCTTCTGCTGGCTGTTTGTGCACCTGTTGGCTATTAAGTGGTGGCCCATGGCTCCTGCTGCCCACACCAGTACATGGCGCACCTGTCAAGTCCACACACTAGAATCAGCCCTTCTAATGACACTGCACATTCATTATATACCCGCACCATCATTATATACTTCATCAAGACGGGCCCCTAGCTACCAACATCGTCATGACAATAGGGTAATGTGGATGCCGGGTGTGCATAGTTGCCAATGCTAGACCAAGTAAACGGACACTATGGAACATTTGGGTGGGTCAGAGGAACCTAGTTTAGGGGAACCATGGAAGCTTTGGGTGGGATGGGAACCAAATATAAATAGGAGTACTTTGGGTACTATGGGAACCTTTGGGTGGGACTGGTGAACCAAGTATAATGGTACCATGGAACCTTTGGGTGGGACAGGGAAACAATGTAAAGGGGTACCACAAAAACCTTTAGGTTGCATAGCAGTATTGTGTGAGACATGTTGATAGGTGGCTATGACATATGTTTAGAATAGAAGAAAATATTGTCAAAAAACGTTTCTTTATTTCATTAAAAGCAGATTTTATCTAAAACATAATTAATAGAATAAATAGAATTTCCAGAAAAAAGTATTAAAAGAATACATTAACAAAAAACAAGAGTGAATGCCCATGCATACTGGTTTGATATTATTGCAAAGATTTAATTTGACTTCCTAAGCAGTTAAAAATTCATTCACAATACCAAATGATAAAATGACATATTTCCAGCCTTGTTAACAAATTTAAAAAACGACATATCTTCTTATTTATTAAATTGTAAATACAACAAAAGTCCAATAAAACTGTCTTAAAATTCTACAAGAGACCATTTTCTTCCTAATTACGCATATCCTGTTTGCAAATCTGAACACAATGGATTCTTCTAAATTGAGCTAGCGGTGGTTATAAAACTGGAATTGATGTTAACTCTGTAGATTAGTTTATCTTACTAGTCCATCTCTGTCCCAGTAATAGTGTCACCCTGGCATATTGGTACAGTTACTCACCTTTACATCACTAGTTTATTGTTGCTTGAAGTCTGTCACTAGTTACATCATTACTGTTTTGAAGATCTTAAGTTTTGTATGAAGATCATTTAATCCTGTAATTATTATAGTACTCCAGTAAAAGTTAATTCAGACCTTACAGCATTGACCTTTGGCTTTGAGCACTGTATAAGACGGATGTTGTGAGATGACTTTTGTGTTTAGGTCTCTGGGTAATCGTATTCTTCTGTTTAGTTTGAAAGGGTATTATTATATACTGCAAACATAAACTTCACATTTTGAAATCTTCAATAGCATGTAGAAAGCATGGTTTAAGATAAAAAAGATTTTGTATATTGTGCAGATATATAATGCACAAAGCATGTGAAAAACATTATTAAGGAGCTACTTTACACGTAGCCTATTAATCACATATTTATACGACTTTTGCAAAGTATGGCTCCATATCAACCAGCAGCCTGCTTTGGGAGCTGTCTGATCAGGATCTATACTATTGGCTACTGAATCCCTTGCAATGAGTATTGGCAGGTCAGTATGAGAAGATAACTAAGAATTAATCCAGAGTACTATCCAATGTAAACAAAAGCTAAGGGTCAATACCTAAACAATACATGCTCAGGTAACATAAACATACATATGTGGAGAAAGTTGCAGATTGTAATACTCCTGACCTCTTGACATCACACCCTTTTGGGGCCGAATCTCATTTGGGGCAAAGAACGAATCTGAGAAGGTGTTCCATCTGACCTGTGCTGTGCTGGTGTTTCTATCCAGACAGTTTTCTAGGGGTTTTCATTATATAATCTGGAAGTCCAAATAATGGCATCATTGTTTTGTGCGATGTATTTCAAAAAAGTAATAAATATTACAGTAGTATGCATTGAAGACCTGTATCTTTAAGACAATTTGTTTTCAGAGCCATGTCTTAGAAACATGCTGTTTACTCAGAGGTTGCGTTTAACATTTTCCCTCATTCTCCTGTTGTTTCTGGCTCATTTTCAGATAATTGAAAAAACAACAACAGCCATTACATTGTTCTGCTTAGTTTCAAATCTGGTTGCATAAATTGTATTATTAAGGTATTTTTATTTTATATTAACTGCAAAGATATTGAAAAAGTAAAATGCTTTGTGTTGCCTGTCATGACTTGGTCATTAGTACTTTTTGGTCAGAAATGTCAAAACTTTTAAGTTTGACATTTTTGACAAAAAAATGAATATTTAGTCAAAGAACAAATGGTAATGTAAAATACAATTTAATTATAATTTATATTTTTATTAAATATGAAATAAAATAACCAAATCATTCAGTTTATGCGACCAGATTTGAAACTATAAGCAAAAAAAGGTGTTGTTCGTTATTTTTTCTATTTATCTGAAAAAGAGCTTTCTCTCTAAAAATTTAAACTCCCATAGCCTTCGTGGCTGTTAATATTTTACATTCTCTAAATTGTTAGACTTAAACAGTTTGTACTGGTGTTTATGTGTGCCTACTTGATTTGTTAGTTCCATTCTATCAGTTCATCTTGCACACACTCGGATTCACTGAAAAGTGTTATCATTTTCTTTGGTTATATATCCCCGTTGCAAACATATTGATACATAAGGAAAATTTAGTGTTATATTATAAATATTGCCTAAATTAACAACGATGGCCTTGTATAGACCTCTAAAATTGACAATTACCTTCAATTAATTCAATTTTACACTTCTAAAATTTTAAACAAACTTTGGTATCAAATACTGGTCTAGTTGGACTGTTAGAGCAATTAAAGCAAGTATTTGATAGTTGGCCTATTATAATTAAGTGACGCTATCTTATCCCTTTTTGTAATAATTTAACCATTATTTCTGCCTAAATGCATATTTTGGTCTTAATTAAGACAATCTTTATCACTATTTAAATGGTAAGACAGTTCAATTTTTTTTTTTTTTAAATTTGCTTAAAATGTTTATTCTTTTCATACCTATAAATAATACTTTAGGGATTTATATCAGAACCTCCAGCTTTTTTGTTTACATGCGGGCAGCAAGTGGTAGCATGGTTTAGTCAAGTGCATTGGTCTATAAATAGCTAACTATGTTGGGTAGACCCAGATGAGAATTACCTTCCTTATTGTGATAGTGATTGAGATGGTATGATAAAATTTTCACACAGATCTAAAACGTCAATGAACAGCCTTTCACAGGACCTTTTCAAGTAATAGTATCTTTTTTTGTTTGCTAGATGAAGCAAAGTTTGGTCTCAACGAGCAAATACAACTTTCTACTCTCTTTTTTTTTTGCTTGAAAATTGAAAGCCACTATTTAATCAATGAAAAAGAGAAAGATGTCCAGAGAAAAATCTTCAAGGTCAGGGTTATAACAAAGGAGTCTGAGAAACGTTAATAAAGAAACATTTAACATAAAGATTCCAGCAGTTCAAGTTTAATCCTCTCCGGTGCTTCATAAAACTGTCCCTGGATTGTTCTCCAGGCCCACAATTGGATACCCCTGGCCACCTTTTATGTCACTTGATTGGTCAGTTAGCTCAACCCTTTTGATGTTCTGGTCTTAGAAATGCCTGTAAAAGAGTTACACACAAATTTAATGCCACATTCTCTCCGGCAAATGAAGTTTTATTGTGATAAGCCGTGATCCTGTTTTTGTGTTTTTCTGTTGTGACCTTTACACATTATCGAGGCTGACCCCTGGTCATTTGATGGACCCTTTGGATCCCTTTTAGGGTCCTGGTGGTCACTGGGAGTAGCCGTAATTACTTTGAGAATCCTGGGGGCTTAAAATACAAGAAGGAAGTGAAATGTCCATCAAGTGTCAACATCTTGTCTGCTTGATTAAGCGGAAAATGGTAACCTCTGTGTGTGTGTTTTTTTAAAACCTTATCCTGCAGTGTTTGTTTGTAATCGCTATTAATTATCTTATTGACTCGAAACTTCATGTTAGACCGGACCAGGTAGCGCTATCGGTAGAGTGTCAGCTTCAGGTATGGGTGCCCTGGGTTCGATCCCAGTCCGTGACTACCAAAGTTGTTAAAAATAATAGTGGAATAGCTCCCTCACTAATGCTCAACCACATGTAAGGATAGTTCCATGACTGGTTGGCCCGGTGTTAGGATAATGTGACTGGGTGTGGTATTGTACCAGGTGTTCATGGCATACTATACACAGTGAAAGCAGCACTATATCTGCTTCAAGTGGACACCGTCTCCTGTTGGTGGGATGATAAACCCAATAAACAAACATCTTCGTGTTAAACAGCTTGTCAAATTGGCCCTATTTTTATCAACTTTTTTCTACATTTTCATGTGCTGCCTACTTTTCTCTTACTTTTCATAAAGAAACTACAAAGTCTTTAGTTTTTTTTTAGTTTGTAGGCTTTAAAATTGAGTGTAAATATACTTTCTTTTGTTTCCATTTAGTCTATTCATGCAGTCTGAAATACAATAAATATTTTTAAATGCAATACATATAGACAACAACTTAGACTATAGAAGGTAGTGTAAGTCCGATGATTGACTCGTACTGAAGATATATAGGATCAGACTTGATGACAATCGAATATGTTTTTTCCAAAGTCCTTTATAACAGATTATATAAAAAAAACAGATAATGGCTACAAAATATGTATACTAAAATTTTACTATTAATTTTGGTATTTTTTGTAATTAACAATGATTGCAGGAAGAAAAACAAAGGCTGGATCTTATTCATTTTTTTGCAATTTTGACTGGAGATGTAAACGTTAGGAAACAGATGGATTTCGTTATCTTAAGATATCAATCTCTCCTTATATTGACCGTTTTATTTAGGTCTGACCAAAGTCAAGAAAACGAGTTTCTACTGTAGTTTCAAGTTACATTCTGGAAGATTTTACAATAAATATTGTTCCAACTGACACTAAAATTTCAAGTTGCACCAATTATAGACATGGACAAAAAAGACACTGAATTATAGTCTAAATAGTCTTTTTTTTAACAGTCAGAATCTATATTTTTTCATTATTATTTTTTTGGCAGGGGAGATTCTATAAAAGCTACAAAAAATTGCCGGATGAGAGATCCTGTACAAATTCAAGGTCCTCTGAATATCTTTACTGGAAAGATTCAAAGTCTAGTGTCTTTCGCTTGCACTGATATTTCATTCTCTTTATATGGGGAAAGTCTTTGTTTACAACTTTCAAGGGGAAAAAGAACGCAGGGTCTTGAACCTATGGCCTTTCATATCACTGACCTAGACTTTACCTACTTCTATTCTGGAGCCAGATTGTTATGTTTGGGGTAAGATGTTGAACATGGGGGCCCTGACATAACGCAAGATAGTGGACCATCAAATGGCTATCATGCAGTGTAATTAGGGGCCAGTCCTGTGCCCCTTGGGACAAACTCTGTGATAGGGATGCCGATGGACAAGTGGTTAAATCTATCAAAGTGTCATAGCAGAGCAGATAGGCCCTGACCAATATGTTTCCATCTGGAAATGGTTGTCTCACAGGTACTATGGTCAAACATGGCTCTTAGAGCTTTATAAACAAGCATACATTTTTAGCATCACTTTTTTGACGGAAAAAAAAAGGAGCAATTGTCTTGACTGTCTTATTGGCATTGGCTTCATATTTGAAAATATGTGTTTACTGTCAAAAGAGAAACCCATTTATAGAGCATTAAATATAATTTTGTCAAAGTTACAATTTATGCTCCATTTTTTGTTGAAATTTTCCTTGTCCATTAAGGTTAGCATCAGCTTTAAGCTGGCAAGTACTGATTTGTTGTATTTACTGACAGCTCTGGTTGTCTTTGACTAACACGTTATTATGTAATACTTGTTCTTAAATCTTGGTAAAGTTAATGTCATATTGAAATGGAGGCTGCAGTATTTTTTTACACCTTTTATGAATGATAGCCTTGTGAATTTTGATATTACATGGAATATCACATGATATCTTACGGAGATGAAAATGAATATTGTTTTCTTTAAAGAATACCTATGGATTTGGGCAACAATGACTTTTCCCAATAAAAAACAATATTGATCAATTGAAAGTTCTCTGCATCAAAGTTTTTATCTTAACTAGGTGTTGAAGCCATGCAGTCAGGTAATGTAAGCTTCGTCGTCTTGAGAACTTAATTTGTTTAACTCAAAGGCTTTAAGCACAATTTGACCAGGCTGAGACAATTAGTATGAATCTAGATCAGGATTTATATTGTTTGCTTGTTTGCTGCTAAGTCTCTACCCAATGTCTTCTTTTTTTGTAGGTGTCCAGTGGTTAAGACATTGGACTCTGGTTTCAGAGGTCCTGTGTTTGAACCCTGAAAATGACTATGTGATGTTTGTCCTCGAGCAAGACTGTATACTGTATACATTGCTCCAGGTACTCAGTTCCTGTGTATTGGTTCTACCTACGTAGTGTGAAGGGAAGGATAAATATAAGTTGGAAGAGCTTGATTCACAATCAACCATAAATAAATAGGTTTAAACTAAACAAAATGTCTTTTTCTCATTGCAAAAAGTTGTTAGCAAATAATTAACATTTAGGGTATGAGTTTTACGTTAAAGTAGATGTAAGTTTACTATGTGGACCACAAGCCTCTCTGTTTGAAACTGGGCCACGACATACTAAAGTCATTAAAAATGATAGTGGTGCAGCTCCCTTGCTAACACTCAAGCAAATATAAGGGTTGTTCCACAACTGGTTGGCCCAGCATCAGGATAATATGGCTGGGTATGGCATCATGCCCGGTGTTCAGAGTGAAGGCAGCACTATATCTGCTTCAACTCTCCACTGGCTCCAGTTAAATGAAATACTATTGGTGGGACAATAAATCCAATAAACAAACAAAACAACATTGCCACAAATCCTCATCATTTATAATACCTCAAGTATGTTGTATAACTTAGCCAAAGGTGTGACATTACATAAGCTTAACAACTTGTCTTCCCTTGTCTTTATGGTAGTTCATAAAGAGATCTGAAATGTAAAACTTATTAACTCAATTGAATTTTATTGATAGTGTAGGGCCGTGTTTATAAGCCTTTCTTATGCCTAAGTCATGACTTAAGCCCAAGTAACAATTGTTATACCAATAAAAATAAGCTTATTTATGAAGTGTCACTTCATTTTCAGCTGAAAGTAGCAAAGTTAAAGTGTCATGCAAAAATACAGACATGTAGCTAAATACATAACGTAGATATTGTGGATTGAAATCCATGACATGAGTAGTTCTTACCTAAGAATGGTTGGTGAATTTGGGCCTAAATCTAGATAAGCCATCTCCCTCATTAGAATATTGCAATATGAATTACTATGTATGTAGATTAAAGAATAAAGAATATCTGATGGTTTATTAACAAAATAATGAAGCAAAATAATGTAGAATTACAATTGATTTTCAGTGCCTTGTATTGGCATAATTGGACTTTTGCATGATGCTATAATGACCATAAATGCGTTGCTGTGATATTTAACAACAAAACAAACTGATAAATAAGATTAAATTATTAAATGCAATTTCATGGCCACTTGTGATCGTTATTTGTCTGTCAAACCATATTCTTCTTTGGCATGTTATCATGGTGAAGGCAGTTTTCTTTATGCTTTAATTGTAAACCATCGTGGAATTTTATGAACTGTACACCTTGTTAAGATATTATGAATTAGACCTGAAAAAGACGTGTAATATATCTGCCTAAGGTAAATAGTGCATATTTGCTACTTGCTTTTTATGTTTTAACTTGCTGTTCTTCCTTAAAAATATATGAGTCTTGCTTACTTCAAAAATATAACTTAATAGAAGTAAAAACTATTTGATAATTTTACCCCAAAATTCAAGAGAGCTCTGTTCTTTTAGGCTATCTGTGTACAATCATTACTCCTCAACACCTCGCAAGTACTTTATCTAGTTTGTTTTATTTATAAAAAGTTATCTCTAGAAATCTTGTTTTTGTTGTTTTAAGCCAATCGCTAAAATCAGAAAACATCCACATTTGGAGCGCATGCAATCTCAGGGAAACAGTTAACCCTGGTCCAAGTTAAGTTACTTTATCATGGCCATACTTCCACCATTCATCTGGCATCTATTGTTTTACACACTAACATGTTTGCTGAAGGGCCAGAGTAGTCTTTAGGATAATCCGCAAATCTTGAAACCATTCTGTTTTAATCCGGCCCTAATCCGTGCTTAACCCTGCCAGCCTCTCCATGACTTCTTTCATTGGCTATTATCTCAACTACTTACCTCTGGCCTGCTAATCCATCATTGCCATGGAGACAGAGAAGCATTTAATGCATACAAAAGTATACTGTATGCAGTTTTTAGATAATATATTCTAGTACCTAGGGTTAAGAGTTGAACTGTTTTTTTGCATTTCTTTACACATTGTCTTGTGTTAGTGACCCATTCCATGGTTTATTGGATTTTAATGGATGCTGTGAAATAATGCAGAAAATGTTGCTAACTTTGGATGCCTATTTTTCTGTTAGGAAGCGAGGTATATTTGTTTTTATTTGTTATTTTCTGTGGTATATTGTCATTTTTGTTGTTGACACAGTATGAAATCAATCAGGAGTGAAGTGCATATATTTGAATCAACTACAATCATATTTTTATACCATAATTTTCAGTCATTTGAGGACATTTGAAGGAGATATTTGTCGGCTTAAAATGAAGTTTATTACGCAAAAAGAGCTGGTTTAATTTTTTTTGTGTCCCCAAAATATCCCAAATAATTTTTTATTGAAAGATATTCATATATGAACAAGTCTTTTAATTAGTTTTATAACCAAAAATCCTAAATCAAACTGTACAGAAATTGTCAAGATTCTGGACTAAAACTGTTTTTATTACAAACAGGGGCTTATTACAAACTTAGTTTATTACAAAACAGTTTTATTACAAGATGGCTTTGGCAACAGAGTATTGTTGTTCTTGATGTTAATACATTGGGCTCCAGATCAGATGTTCCTGGAAAGAAGGTTCGAACCACTAAACCCACCAAACAATGCTTTTTACTTCCTGAGGCTCCAGCTACTGAGTATCTGAGTAATGTTTCTACCCTTGAAGTGGGCTGTCAGACGGGATTAATATAATGCAAGAAGTAATTATTTAACAAATCGACTAAAAGTTTGTTTATTGGGTTTATCGTCCCACCAACAGTATTTCAGTTATCTGGAGACGGTGTCCACTTGAAGCAGATATAGTTCTGCCTTCACTGTGTATAGCATGCCGTGAACCACACCCAGTCACATTATCCTGACACCGGGCCAACCAGTCGTGGAACTACCCTTATATTTGCTTGAGCGTTAGCAAGGGAGCTATACCACTACCATTTTTAGCGACTTTGGTATGTCGCGGCCCGGTATCGAACCCGAGATCTACCGTACCTGGAGCCGACGCTCTACCGATTGCGCTACCAGGTCCCGACTAAAAGTAAATATTAATGATTTAAAGTTAAAAGTTTGCTGACAGTTTGCCTTTACCAAATATATGTAACAGTATCTGACCTCTGTTTGGGGTATTTGTGCATAATTTCTGTACAAACAATCATACTTTAGTCTAAGCTTTGATGATTTTCAACAGTATGTCAATTTTAGGTCAGTAAAACTTGTTAATCAACACTAACAATGTTCATTCTTTTCAAATCTATAAATAAGAATAATTAGGACTTCTGCTAAAAGTAGACATTGACGTCATAGCGGACATCAGTTAACTGCATTTCAAGAGATCAGTTAATCTAAGTAACAAAAGTTTATTAAGATGATTAATGAAAATATTTTTGGTCCAAACTGTCAGATACCACCTTTAACACTCAATCAGATATGTAACAAGTGCCTCACTAAGGTCCAACTAGTTACTTTAGTTCTTGTGATTGGCTTTGACCATTATAAATTAACATGCCAAGAATGTCAGCTATTGCCAACTACATGTTGCACAAGCTAGCTTGTATGAAACCTGACCCTTGCTAACAGTGGATCATAAATTCTAACTTCTAAACACTATTGTTACTCAAGAGATGTTCACTAATATTCATACCTGAGTGCTTGAATTGATGCTGATGATTGAGCATCTAAGACAGAAATTATAGATCGGAAGCTACACTACTTCTCTGGGCTTGTACAATTTATGCATGGTTTCCCGGTAATCGTAAGTTAACTTCTAAATTAACTTCTAAACTATAATTGTTACCCAACAAAGGTGAAGTATTAACCATACTTGAGTGCTTGCATTGATGCTGGGACATTGTTAAACATCTGAATCAGACAATTGCGTCATCCGTTGAGACAGGCGAAATCACCTGGCAACTTACATTACAGATCTAAACCTACACTCCTTGTCTAGGCTTGTTCACTTGATGCATGGCTGCCTCGTTAACTGAAGAATTAACTTCTGAAAAATAATCGTAACACAACAACTGTTCAGTATTACCCATACATGAGTGGTTGTATTGATGCTAAGACCTTGTTAAATATCAGAATCAGAAAATTGTATCATCCTCTAAAAACACATCCGCCCACCTAGCATTGTGTATGATTGTTCATCATCATTTTTCACCACACATGGTTGAGTTTAGGGATGTAAGCGAATGTTCGAGTATTAGATCATTTGGATAGATCCCAAAAATTCGGATGTAATTGTAGCATTGAAGTGTTTAGTAACGACTGCACCTAAACTTTTTTTTCTCAAACTTTAACCAAAATTGTTTTATCCAAATTATATGTATGGACTTATGTCATCTTTTTACATCACTTAATAGGTCAAACAGATAAGTCAAATTTTGTTTAACATGTTTCTTGAAATAATCTGAATATTCAGAACCAAAACAATCTGTATATTTTAATGCTGTAATAAGTGCAGTTGCCATCCTTAGGTTAAAGACGGTATCTGACAGTTTGGACCAAAATATTTTTTCTCAAATAACCAAATAAGTTATTGTTTGAAAAGATCTTGCAAAATGCTGCTCATTGATGCCCTAGGTCAGTGTAAACAGGGAAACATAAATCCCTATTCATCATTGCAAGCAGGTATTTCCTATCTGAGCCATGCTGCAGAGATAGCTATTTTTAGAAAACCACATGACAACTTATTTTCAGATAATGCGCTATATAGTCAACCAGGTAATCCACTCTGATGTTGGTATCTATTTTTAGCAGAGATCACTATCATGCTTATTTATAGATTTATAATTGTCGAACTTTTAGAGTGTTTTATCGCGATTTATACTGTCTAACAATGTTGGCAGTGTTTAGATTGTGGGATTAGCCGGCATTTTTGCCGATACAGCGCAGCAACATTTCTATCTTTATAGCACAGGGGCACTTATGAGGTGCCCAGGGACTGAACCCGGCCGGTCCATTATACTGACACCGACGAGTCAGGCGTAATGCTGTCCCCTTAGCCCCGAGCGTTAGGTGGGAAGCCACTACTACCAACTTTTAAGTCTTTGGTTAGACCCGGCCGGGGTTCGAACCCACGACCTCCCGATCCGCAAGCCGGTCCATTATACTGACACCGACGAGTCAGGCGTAATGCTGTTCCCTTAGCCCCGAGCGTTGGGAGGGAAGCCACTTCTACCAATTTTAAAGTCTTTGATTTGACCCAGCCGGGGTTCGAACCCACAACCTCCCGATCCGCAAGCCGACGCTCTACCACCTGAGCTATTGCGGCCAATTCAGATTGTCTTTACTTATACTAAAGTATGAGTTTATAAAGAAATTATGCTCTGATTTCCCAAAGCAGTGGTAAAGTATTGTTACATAAATTTTACATAGGCAAACTCTCGGATACCAGCTTTAAGTCTTTAATTATGCTTCTGCTAAGTTAGCATATTGTCATAATTGTAGAAATATCCCACACCAAAACGCTTGCTTGCGACAAGCTCGTCACAAGTTTGCGACAAGTTTGCGCAAGCTTGCCGCAATCTTAATAAGATTGCAATTCTTAAATATTATGGTCGCGGATGCGAGCACGCTCGCTTGCATAGAAATTAAGGTTGCGGTTAGGTTTTGTTCGCACACTTCTCGCAATCTTAAATACCATTAAGATTGCGAGAAGCTTGCGGTCTTGCAAGCTTGCAATCTTATATTCCACTGAAGATTGCAAGAAGCTTGCGATCTTGCAAGCTTAAAACTAATTATTATTAGGATTGTGGATAGGTTGTGGTCTTGCAAGCATAAAATTATTCGAAGACATTAAGAAATTTATTTTGTATTTCTTTAAAGAAATAACATTTGAAAGAGAACTTGACCAGCATGACCAGTTCCACTTGCAGATATACAGCAAGAAAGCTATGATGGCCCTGTATCGCTCACCTGAGGACACTGGCTTTAAAATTTAATCACAAGACTAAATGTTCACAACTGTGCCTTGGATTCTAGTGATTACAAGTTATGTTGAAGCAAATCTTTGCCTACAGTTACACATCCAGATTTATTGCAAACAAAGATTCTGGTCAAGTTCTGTGAAGATTAGGCCCCAAAAAAGTATTTTAATGTGTTCTCAAGGTTTTTATAGATCTGACCAAGTCACCTACTTTTTGACCATGTGACCTATTTATTAACTCATCCAAGATTTCATACAGACAAACATTTAATAACATTCTGACCACCAGTGTTGATTAAGATTGGATCAAAACGGTAGCCTTTAAAGTGTTTACGAGCAAATTGTTAATGCAGCTAGATGGACAGTTGGTTGAAAAAAAGCTTACCAGAATGTGACATAAAAAAGTTCTAAATACTAATTGCCAATTTTTTAAATTTTTTATTTTGTCATTGTTTATTATTAAACAGAAATCACACAACCCTATACAAAACAGTCCCAGATTTACTCTCCCTAGAAAGTAATTTGGTAATGATACCTTACTCCCATCTTGAGTTATTTATAGAAAATCCAAAAATATATTTAATAACTTGACAACAATTGATCCCTAAAGCAATTCCAAACATATTCTTCCCATGAGATAGTTAGTTAACTACTTAATCTGATTAATCCTCAAAAAAAAATAAGATAATGAACATAAACAAAATAAAATGTATTTAGTAACAGTGACTCAGTCCTTCAAACTAATTGACAACAAAAACAATCCCATACTTTGGCATCCCATAAACAAGTTAACTTCCAAATTTGATATCTATCTAAATCCTGAGTAGACATGGAAAGCAAACTGCTGTTATGAGTTACATTACAGTGACCTTGATCTGACTGATCACAAAAGCAATTTTAAGCTATGTTATCATTAAAGACAGCTACAAAAGATTTGGTAATAATAGCTCAGTACAATGTTTATTTTTTTGATCTCATTCCAAAGATGTCAGTTTTTTAATAACTTTTTGTTGTTGTCTTTCGAAAACCTGGTCAAGTAGATCTACAGTCTAATATCTAATATTACAACAAAATAACAGAACAGACAGTAGAGTATCATGTTAAAACCACTCTTACTTTATTGGGAATGTGAATAAACACCATTTAATAATAAAAGTTTAAAAGTCGCTTTTACGGTGTTTTAGTAAAAGTCAATCATAACTTTCGGAAAATAACCGAAGAAATCGCCGAGCGGTCCCGATTTACAATGGCACATGCGCAGTCTACACTTCCGGCCGCGCCAATTTTCAACGAAATGCAAAAAATGTGATGAAAAAGATGAAAAAATTGACTTTCCTTCACTGGACTACTAAGCAGAGGTGAGACATTGATCTACTTAAACAAGTATAAGAAGCACCACATTTTAAATCAGGTTTTCTGAACGTAGTAGGTTTAGTACATTAACGGTTTAGAATGCAAAATTAACGTGTTAAATATTTTCGCCATTTTTATCAGTTCCGACATTTCACCTTAGTTTTTTCTTATCACAAACGTTTTCTGAAACCGTTGACTTTTCCATAAACATGTGTTTTCTACTGTATATTTAATTTATGTTTCACTTAGAGTTGATACGGTTCTGACAAGTTCAAACGTAAGACATTTTTGTAATATTGTTTATTATAGAGTGACCCTATTAACGGTTATATCCAGTTACCGGACATTACACATGGATACATTCCATACTATAGGAATAAAGGCACATAAAACGGTTTCAAGTGGCTACACAATATTTTTTGTTGTTGATTACATTGTGTTAAAAAATAAATTTAGGTCACCGGTAATAGAGATATCCAAGATAACTTGTACATGATGATTGAACACATACATAACTGTGTTTGCTAGTATGGCATTGCCACTCATGTAAAGTATTTTATTTTCTGTAATAGTTTGAAACAGCCAGATGCAAGTGAACAAAAAAAGAATCGGAGATGCAGACGGATGTCAATAAGGAGGTCAGTGAAGAGAAACGCATGGATGACAGACAAAAGGTACTTAGATAACTATGTAACATTTTGACCATTTGTACCAGTTCTTGTATTAATGCATTTGCTACCTTTTAGCACTACCATGTTTATTATTAATTGCATGGCACAGCTGTTGGTACATGAAGATGCCATTTTTGGGAAATCATATGTTGTTTTGATTTTGTTTGATTTTTTGTTACATCGCACATACATATTTATGGCCATATTGGCAACGTCCAGCTAATTATTGGTGGAGGAAAACCTCCCTACATGGAAGTTCTCACCCCGACTAGGACTCGAACCCATGCGGTGAGGGACTGAGGAGCTTCAAGTCAGCGATTCTAACCGCTCAGCCATGGGCGCCCCTGTTTTGATTGCAATATTATAATATTAAAATTAGTTGGTATATTTTAAATTTAAATTTCCTTTGTTCTCTGTATTCACTTACATTAATAAAAAAAATCTTGCTGTAATAACCATACATTTTGAATTTACTGGCTTTTTATTTATCTGTGTGTTTATGGTTGGCCTGGTGTCAGGATAATATGACTGGATGTGGTATCATGTTATTTGTTCATGGCATGCTATACACAGTGAAGGCAGCACTATATCTGCTTCAAGTGAACACCGTCTCCAGACAACTGAAATACCAGTACTACTGTTGGTGGCTCAATAAACCTAATAAACAATCAAACCACCAACAATTTATTTGAAGACAGTGTTCAATTGAAGCCAATATAAAGCTGTTTTTACTGATTTTAGCATGCCATGAACACCTGGCATGACACACCCAGTCACATTATCCTGACACCTGACTGACTAGTCATAGAACTAGCTGTATATTTGCATGAGTATTAGCAAGGGAGCAATAACACTACCATTTAACATGACTTTGGTATGTTGCAGCCCAGACTGAACCCAATGCCTCTAGTACCAGGAGCCGGCACTCTACGGATTGCACTACCAGGTCTGGTGTTTTACTTTTACCCTTTGTGCATATTAATGCTTATAAAATAACCAAGATAGTATTTCGTTAAGCTTTACTTTTTAGTTAGTTCAGCATTTCTCAGCTCAGGCTTTAAACATATAAAATATGGGGGTGCTTTTGCCTATAGCTCCTGTTATTTGTTGCTGTTTTCAAATTGCTGTTTTAAAGAATAGGCAAGTTTGCATCATGACCAAAGCTGTAGAAGTTTGTGTCAGCATCTAATTAGGTTTTTTGTTTGTTTCCTTGTTTTTTGTAAAATTTCCAATCTATTTCTTTCAATCTTTGAACACTTACTCTGCATCAAAATTTGACTGAAAAATCATTAGGTGCCTGTGTGGTACAAATAACACAAGACCCTTACATACTAAATAAATCTTTCATTGCTAAATAAAAAATCAGGTAATGAAAAAAAAAATTAAATAATGCAGAATGTTGGATTTTTTTTCTTTTTCAGACGTAATTGGAGAAAAAATACATTTGCTGTGCAGGTGAGAGGAAGGATGCAAGATTCCCTCAAGCTGAACTAGAGTTGTCATCTGAGAAATCAACAAGAACTGACTATGAACTGTTTTTGAACACAATACCTGTGGTACTATTTCTTGAGTGCATTGTATGTATTTTAATTTTAATGATAAATAAATTGATACTTCAGTTTGATTTAATCATTTAAAATCCTATTTGCTAGACCCCTGAAAATGGCTTGTCGTGCTTTCTCATATTAATAATAAGTGCTTAGCGAGCTATGGGTTAAGAATATAAATTAATTGATAAGCATCGTTTAATTGTTTCCTTTAATAAATGACCACTTCTTCTTTGTGTTTTTGCCATTGTCTTTAATTAAAGTGGAATATATTTAGTATCTTTCTGTTTGTGTTATTTTCCCTGTAAATTTTTTTTGTTGCATCGGATTTTTAAGTGAAAACCACAAATGTTATCTAGTGATTTTATTTATGTCAATCTAGTCACAACCTTAGCCACTCAACGGATTTGATCAAGCAAAGAAAAAAACAACCCACAAGCTTGGGATGATAGCGCAAGCTTGCAAGCGTGCCAAACCGCACGCATGGGATAAGTGGGCAAGCAAGTCAAACCGCTCGCTTGGCATGGTTGCGCAAGCTTGCAAGCGAGCAATCAAGCTCGTAAAGGTTCCTATCGCAACCTTGCAAGCTTGCCAAGCGTGCAAGCGAGCTAGTAAGCGAGCCAAATCGCTCGCTTGGCATGATTGCGCAAGCTTGCAAGCGAGCAATTAAGATCGTAATGGTTCCTATCGCAACCTTGCAAGCTTGCCAAGCGTGCAAGCGAGCTTCTAAGCGAGCCAAACCGCTCGCTTGGCTTGATTGCGCAAGCTTGCAAGCGAGCAGTCAAGCGAGCAATCAAGATCGTAATGGTTCCTATCGCAACCTTGCAAGCTTAATTTTAAGATTGCGGCTTTCTTATCGCAATCTTACCGCAAGCTTAAATAAGATTGCAACACGCTTGGTTGCAATCTTACCGCAATCTTGTCGCAAACTTGCCGCAAGCTTATTTAAGCTTGCGGTTTTGGTGTGGGATGACACACTATTTTTCTTTATGGGATTTATATCTCTAAAATAGACGTTTACATTTTCGGAGACTTGTCAACAGATTCAGCTGGATAATTTCAGTTGAACATGCTTGTACTAAAGTTTGTTTCAATGACAAGTTTGTTACCAGTATTAACTTGATTGATTTGTAGCAAACAGTTGAAACTATCACTACAGAATTGCATGTACACATATAGCTTAATTTTCAAGAAATCAGTATTACAAACATTTTTTTAAGGAATGTTACCTTTAAAACCGGTTTGAGCACCCCGGTAGGTCCATATAGCTGACTGACCATTCCAAGGCCGTAACTGTCGGGTTTGCTCTTTTTTCGTTAAATGACTCATCACAAATTTGTTCTTACTTTTTGCTTGGCTTGCATGTGAACAACCTTTGTTCTGTACCTTTTCGGAGTTTGGTATATGTTGCAATGCTCATAGGACTTTGTCATATATTCTTATTAGGTTTGGAAAGTACCATAGAAAATACAAAATATTTTGTACCGGACCTGATAGTGCAATCATTAGAGCATCAGCCTTTGATCTGTGACATACCAAAGTTGTTAAAAATGTTAGTGGTTTGGCTCGTTTGCTAACGCTGAAGCAAATATAAGTGTAGTTCCACATGGTTGGTCCGTTGTCAGGATAATGTGACTGGGTGTGGTATCATGCCAGGTGTTCACAGCATGCTATACACATTGTAGGCAGCACATTATCTGCTTTAAGTGGACACCATCTCCAGATAACTGAAATACTGAATACTAATATAACTATAACTGTGCCAGTTATGTAACTAAACATAAAATCAAAATAAAATCAAAATATTCAATTTCCATGAAGTTGAAACTTGAAAAGAGGTAAACAACAAAATTAATTGGGTCCAAAGCAGACCTGCTACAGATGGTGTTGGACTTGTTATCTTATCATCTTTTCAACCACTGCCATCCAGGTGACAGTGAAGGGATAATGTTGTATCATCGTGTTGTAACAGTCCATCTGTCCCAGGAAAGCAACAGAAAGAGCATCTTCATGGGCTGATGATTTTATATTACAAAGATCTTATCACCATCTATGTGTAGAATGGTCAATCTTTGTCTATTATTAGCTGGATATAATGTAGTTCTATGTATTTTCATGATAGCATGAGAAATGAAAGGCAGAGTTAGTATTAGAAATGAAAGGCAGAGTTAGTATGAGAAATGAGAGGTGGAGTTAGTATGAGAAATGAAAGGCAGAGTTATGGAAAATGAGAGGTTGAGTTAGTATGAGAAATAAAAGGCAGAGTTATGGGAAATGAGAGGTGGACTTAATATGAGAAATAAAAGGCAGAGTTATGGGAAATGAGAGGTGGACTTAATATGAGAAATAAAAGGCAGACTTAGGGGAAATGGGAGGTGGAGTTAGTATGAGAAATGAAAGGCAGAGTTGCACAGGTCAACTTTTGTAGTGGAATAATTAAATGTTTACATTAGTATGGCCAGCTGTTTACATGATGGAAATCTGATTATAAAAATTACCACTAAATGTACCACCCTCTAGAGGATATAGAAGCAACCGGTGAAACAGCTAAAGAAGCAACCCGTGAAACAGCTTGTCATGGTTATTCCACCTTAACCTTCAGTTTATGTCCGCAACATTAAAAGAAGAGTTGTGAATTTTGGGAGAGATGGCTATGTTGGGAGAGATGGCTATGTGGGGAGAGGTGGCTATATTGGGAGAGATGGCTATGTAGGGAGAGATGGCTATATTGGGAGAGATGGCTATGTTGGGAGAGGTGGCTATATATATAATGCAAGACAAAAAAAATATGCAGCAATTTATCTACTGTGGCTCTTATTGTCACAAACTGTGACTACTGAACCAAAGAAACATCATTAGACACCCACAACCGATCCATTCCGTTACTCTCCATTCATTGCCTGTGGGATATTTAGTTAACTTTTCGCTGTTTCTGGTAATGATATTTCATTGGTCGCTTTGTAATTCAATGAAGATTTTAGTCCAGTGATAAAGCTTGTTCTTTCTATGTTTTGACAGACTTGTCAAAATGGCGATGTCAATGTTATTCTTCTAGCCATGCTGAAGAGTATTGATTTGCTAAGCAGTATTATGATTGGCCAATTCTTGTTCTATTCAGTTCGATAAGTTGACAGAAAATTTACCAATAAACTCACGGACAACCCATGTAGTAAACGAAATAGTTGAGCAATAGAATCTGACAATGCCAAAGCAATTAAAGACCCAATGCTTGCAGTCCTTTAATTTATATTTTGACCAATTTCTTCTAAGCCCAAACTATGGTCATGTTGTATAATCTAGTTGTCATGGCCCATCTGTGCACTTTTGTAACACACATGGGTCAAGATGGTAGGAAAATTTTATTATCAATGAAAGAACAGTGCAGGAAAAAAGAAAACTTGCAGTCTCAAAATTATCAATATTAATGAAAATATTAGAAAATTTTAAATAGAGAATTTGGTATTATGGGCTTATATCCAGAGGATGTTTCCTTGTGAAAGCCAATCTGTTTGTATAAAGATTATAGTTCTGTTATTTTGATTGTCTAAATTTTTAGTACAAAGGAACAAGCTTATGAAATTAATCAGGAAAGTAACAGACTGTGTAAGCAAAGTATGGTGAAATCTCATCTTAGAAATGGTTCTTCAAGAGCCATATTTGATTGATTATCTCTGGCTGGACCTGTCAATTGAATGAAGACTGTAACCATGATGATGTAAATTGGTGTTACAATGTCTGCTCCCAGATTAGCTTATCAGCCCTTTGATGAGAAGTCATGATTAGGGGACCATGATATACCACCTCACCATCTTCACTTTCAATTTGTGTTATCACATACTAGCTCTCTCCTTATCCTGCTGTGAGTTTTCATTCTGTTCCTTGGTTACTAACACCATCCGGCTGCTCTCTATGAGTCACCAGCAGCCAAGTTTGCTACAAAAGATGAAAATAAATATCTGAAAGTGCATGGATGTAAGACATCCAAGGCGTTGCAGAGAGCAAACACTAATAACAAGCTAAAGATTCTGGGAACTTTTTATTATTGCAAGCTGCAGAGACAATTTTGGCATACTCATTCTTTTCTTAAAACAAGACCTGCCAAACAGCTGCCAGTTTCAGTAACAGTCTGCTTTATAATTGGCATCTTTCAATAACTGCAAGCAGCACTTTTAGCAATGGCTTACTCGGTTGTTCACTTAGAAATAAATCACGCTTTGTCACTTTCTGTTATTGCCAGCTGCATTACTGTCCTGAATGTATAAGTATCATTCCATAAAGTGCACCGATCTCGAGAGAGGTGCAAATAACACTTTTATAATTCCTCCACTCAAAAAAGTAGTCCTTGCTGCAGCTATAGCAAGCAATGTCTTAGTTGAAGTGGCTGGCACAGTTTGGTGTGACATTTGTAGAAAAAAGATACTAAGATAAAGCACTTGTAATTTGAACTTACGTATGGTTTTCTGTATGTAACACAGAGCAGACAAAAGTCTTAATGCATTCAGAATAGCTTAATGATGCAGCAGTGCTATATAAGTTGGGTTATTAGTTACAGTAATTATTGGGTAAGAGTTAAGTCATGTGACCAGCAGTGGGAGAATTGCCGATGATGTAATAATAGTCTGACACTAATCTGGCGTGATACAGAAATAAATTATTCAACAAAAGTCGAGTCTAATTAAATGCTAGTCTCATTTTTATTAAGTGTACTTTGATGGTTGGTATGTTGTGTACTTTTGGGTTGTTCATATTTTAACTACATGAAATTATTCTTGGTGTTATAAAAATGAATTGAACTTAACCCATTGCTTGCTGGAAACACTATTAGGATGGTGTTGAAACACCATTAGGATGGTGTTTGTTCTATGTTGATGGGGTAAATAGTGTTTCCGGCAAGTACATGAATAAACTGCAAAGAACAAAATGATAAAATAAGCTTGAAATAATATGACTGTAGCAAAAAACATTAGATTAAAGTTCAGAATCTACTTGTTTTTGTCAGCTCAGTATCTGCACTATTTGCTGCCAGGTATTCCTTAGTAATCAATAAATTGTTTATAATGTTAATACAAGCACAGTCATGTTGTTTGTTGTTGTTGTATTTTGTATTCACTGTGTTAGCAAAAAATATAATGTTACCATTCCAGGAAAAAGCTGTCTACCTAACATTGTTCAACTATTCCTAGTTAAAGGTAGTAACCAACAGTTTGGTCCAAAATTAATTTCTCAAATAGTCAAATCAGTCATTGGTACCTGAAAAGGTCTTGTTAAATGCTGTTCATTGATGCTAAAGATCTGTGCGAACAGTCAAAGATAAATCCCCATTTGTCGATGCAAACTGGTGTTCCTTTCCGAGCCGCGCTGCAAACATAGCTATTTTTAAACTCAGAAAACTACCTTACCACTTACTTTTATGTAGTCATTTGGGTTATCCTCTCTGGCATCAATATCTATTTTTACAATAAAAAAATCATCAACTAATTTCAAATGTTACTGCTTAATTGATTATATCTATATATATATAGAGAGAGAGAGAGAGAAATCTGTTTAAAAAATCTACTTTAAAAGATTTGAGAAAGTTCCATGCTCAAAAAATATCCTACTTAAGTACTGATGGTAAGTTGATTATATATTTCCTTTAGAAATAATTGACCCCTGGATCCTTGAAAAGGTTCTCACAATATTCTTGACAGAAGTCATTAATTGAATCCTAGATAGCATCTATATCTATGCCCATATATACAAAGTGATGGAAGATGATTGACAGATATACCATTGATAAACCAATTATGATTAATGAAAGTGTAATGTGTATGGGGGATATCTTTAACATCTCGAAATTTTCAATTTAAAAAGTGAACACACAGAATTGGTGTGAGTGTGGTTTTTTGCCTCTAATTGTTGGTTATGGCCAATAAAGGGGTAAATGAACATAGAAGGGTGATATTGATTTATATCTCCCATCAGTTATTATTGTTATCAGATCAGTCTTTAGAGATCATTATTACTGTGTGATTATATTCAATTATACATTAAATATATGTGTGCTTGTGTGTGTTTGAAGGTGGATTGTTATCTCTGGCAATTACTAATATTGCTGTCTCATTAGAAGCACTAGAAAAATGGCTAATAAATATTTAAGTTTATGTTGCCAACATTTTATTTTGTAAGGGAAAAACATGTTCTTATTATAAAGTAAGATGTACTTTTGAATAAAACACATTTTTTAGAATCATGAACTGGCTTTTTTGTATACACATGATCCCGTGAAATTAAATCAATTGCTTTTTCTCAATCTTTTTTCTATGTATACATTTTTAGCAAAATAAATAAAGCAAACATAATAATAAAAGACCCCCAAAATAAAAAGAACAATATAGAAGTTTTATTGATAAGGTTGCTGATTTGTAACTCCTCTGTCTTCATGGTCAGTTACTGCATGGGCTTGAATCCTGGTTAATGCATGTAATTTCATGTGCAGGGGCCTTCAGGCTAGCCTGCTGTGCACAGTGGTTCTACTCAGACATTTGCCTGGAGATATAATAGCTGGACCTTGGCACATTGACCATTATAACTTCCATTATTCTTTTTTTCTTTTTAATATGAATGCCTTACCAGTGCCTTAAAACAGCTTATAATTAGCCTTAGCATTGGATCAGTATTAATTTTAAAATGAAAAAGTAACAAGATAACATCAAGAACAAAAGTCAAAACACAATTCAAAATGTGTGAAAAAATACATTGCATAATTATAATATTTATAAAAAAAAATCTTTTCATGCGAATGAATATTTTAAGAAAAAAAATATTTTCCTCATTTATGACAGCTATTTTGATTTATGTCCGTCTTCCAAACATATACCCCCACCAGCGATTATAATTATTACACCTTTCAACATTATTTATATCCCGCAATAGGACAAAACAAAGACCTCCTTTAATCTGACAAAACCAATGATGGATTGATATAATACCTGTCTAGATGAAGTTCTGTGATCTATACTCCCCATTATAAGTGTCATAAATTAAAGGGAGGAGAAATGAACTGCCAGTATGTCTAGAGCAACCCTATCCATCCACTATCTGGCCAATCTCTAAGCTTCAGGGGATGCACTTCAGCATGGCTGCCAGTTGGACATGTTGCCACTGACCCCTAAGTCCCCATGTCCCATAAACTCTGGGATTCTTACCCATGACTCAAGCCAACCAGAGCCATAAATTGTCCACCCACTGAAGTCTCCAGCCACCTTGAAACAATAGCTCATTATCCCAATGGACATCTAGTGACATCTTTCAGCATTATCTAGGTTCCCTGTCCCCAGTCAGCCTCCAGGGCAACTTACCTGCACAGCCAGGGATTGTTGGGGTTAATTTCATAGCCGATGTTGGGTCATATTTCCAGTGGGGACAAAGCAAATTTTACCTAATACATGTATTTGCCCACACAAAATCCCAATTGGAAAAAATTAGCAGTATATTTCATTTAATTTTTTATATAGAAATCTTTCGAAAAAAAACCTAAAATGGGGGGTGGGGGCATAGAAGTGAGGGGTTGCACAGATTCCTATTATCACAAATATAGGTCTCTTTCCCTATTTTGTGTACAAAAACACACTGACAACTAACTACATTCTAGATATTTATACCTGGATGCGACTGTTTACAGCTGGCAGAACATGGGTTGAAAGAACTTTTTTATAAACAAATAAAGTATGCATTATTTTTAGTGTTTGCTCCAAGTTTCAAAGATTTAAAAAGTTGTGCTCTTGTCATGATCCTCTTTTGCAAACTGTTTGTGAAAAAATTATCGTCCAGGCTAAGGGGTGCTGTGAAGTAAATGTCAGCAGTAAACTTATAATGCAACAAAGTATTGGACAGGTACATAGGATAAAAACTTGTACCATAAGGTAATATTTATGTTTTCAATAAACAATTTATTTAGAAATATTTTATGATAAAAATGATATTTCCTTTCCAGTAGAATAGGTTAAGTCCTAACCTTACTGAAACTATGACAACATGTCATATTAATCAGATGAATATAATTTGTTATACAAAAATAAAAGAAGGAACAGTTACCAAACAAACAGAAAAAAAAAGAATTTCGCTTATCATGTATTTGAATATATCTTGTAAACAAGAGAATAAGTTTATACATAAAAATGGTCCCATTTAATTTAAAAATTACCAACTGCGTACAGATATAACAGTACATGGATGCATATTGGTACATGGATGCCAGTTGTGTTTTGTTCCAAATATCTTTGTTCAATATATATTTTAAACATCAACTAAGGTGCCTCTTGGGTTGTATCAATAAATATTTGAAATCTCAACTAAGGTGCCTCTTGGACTGTATGAGTTATAGCCCATGACAGCTATTGACAGGTCTATCGATGGTTTGATTGACACAAAACAGACAGCTAGGGGACAGCTATGTGACGGCAAGGTTATTTGAAGGATTGCAATTGTGGATTCTTTTTTCTATGTTTTGTGAACATTTTTACCCCCAAAATTTGATTTCATTGATTTGTGTTGTTAAAACTGTCAAAAAGATACATTGTAAGCCATGATGTGGTAATCTTCCGGTATAAGTAAATAAATGAATTAAAGAGGAAACTTTGTGAACATATAATTTACTTGAAAGAAACTTAAAGCTGCTTGGTTATGTCTTTAGATTGGTGAGGTAATTGTCTTGTAACACTATGTTTTTGTGTAGTGAATCCTATCCCTGCACACTCTGCATAGTTAGCTGTTCTTAGAGCTATTCACCAGGGGAGGTATTCATTAAGAATCATAGTTATTTTTTCTTACTTAAGAAATTTCCTTAACTTTGGAATAATCATAAGAAATGTCTTAGATGTTATGGTTTATTATTGAAATTTAAGTACATTTCTTAATGTAAGTCAGAAACAATAACTATAGAGTCTTTATGAAATGACCTCAGGAGTTTGGAGCTGCAGGGTCACAAACACATGGGTAAAATAACAATTTTATCCTGTTTATTTGTCATTGTCAGATACCCCAAGACCTATCCATTCCTTTACTCTCCATTCATCGCCCATATAATATTTAGTTCAACTTTTGGTTTTTCTGGTAATGATGTTTCATTGATCATCACTTTATACTCTGATGAAGATTTCAGTCCAATGTTAAAGTTCGTTCTTTCATTGTTTCAACATGTCAAAATGGTGACGTTGTATACTTCTAGTCTCCATGCTGAAGAGTATGGATTTTGTAAGCAGTATTGTGATTGACCAATTCTTGTTCTATTCAGTTAAATAAGAATCTGAAAATTTCCTCATAAACACTTGGTCGACGACTGTAGTAAAATGGAATAGTTGAGCCTGGGTATCCGACAATGTCCTGAAAAGTCAGATTAAGCATTTTATGACATTTGTGTTACTATGAAAGCTTCACTATTTAAAAAAAACTAAGCAAGGCCATGGTATGCTGTTGTTACTTGTGAACCAGTGCATCAAATATCAACAAACTGTCAGATACGAGCCTTAAATGGCAAAGAATTCACTTATATGGGTCTCTTCGTTGAACAGATCCCAATAAGATTAACTTTGATTTAGTAAAGAAATTCATCCCATAATTCTCAACCAACCTTTTATAAAGTGGCCCCTCATTTTAATTGCTGCACTTAAATCAATGATTTAATAAATACAAGTTGTGTAAAGATTTGTTTCACCAATCAAGATGAAACAAAAATGTTCATCTTAATATAATCTTCAGAATCGAGTACTTTATTCAGCCTCTGTAAATTCTGTGTGGATGTGCCCCTACTCTACCGCTGTTTAAAATAAAATGAAATTTGCTGATCATCTTATTACATGGATTTCTAAGTTGTGTATATTTTATTGCAACATTTTATTGCAGTTTTATGAGAAGGAGGGAAGTTTAGGGGTGCTAGGGGGCTAGAAAGGGATGCCAGTCATGACATGATGGGGGGCCCTGATTGAACCTTAGGGGCCAGGAAGGGAGTAGAAAATTAACCCATAAAAGTCAACACAATTGTCTAAATGTACAAGGAGACAGTTTCATGACCGCATTGAACATTGCATGACCCTTTACTGCCTAAACTCGGCAACCTTATCCTCAAAAATAGCTGGACTGTCTGGCTTTATGGTAATGGTAGCTTTCTTAGGGGTGGTGGCAGGGGTATGGCCAGTTCTGCCTAGACAATCAGATAAAATCTTGCCATGAATACCACACTCATTTGGCAATTGTTTCAAATTTTAACTGCTTTTCCCTGGCAATAAAATTGGACAACACTTCTGTGCTTGATGGGTTTTGAGCATACTTGCAATAAGAGGAAGAATGGATGAAAATGGTCATAATAAAACTTGAAATATGACATTTTAATGTTGGCTTGCCCATTCTTGTCTTTGAGATCAACAACATTTACATTGATCTATTGTGGAAGTCCTGTCTTATTGTCTTTGAAGATTAGTGTGTTGGGTTTGGTTTATAGAGGTGCCTTTGATGTTTACAAACTGTTTGCTAGATAAGAAGTCACATAGCATTCTTGTCAAAATCAGCACAGCCCTGTGATGGTCCTGGTAGTGGGTAATATGCTAATGTTAAGCCTTTCGTTGTTGGATGTTTGTTTGGCATTGGTTTGATAATAATCTCCAGCAAATATCCCATATCACTAGCTCCTGAACTGTTGTATGCAAATTCCTAAGGAGTGATCATTTAATCATTATTATTGTCTAAATTTGTACAAAGCAAATATTGCCTTACTTAATAAGTGTGTGATCTATTGTTCAAATTAACAGAATTTTGTACTCTAGAAATATTTTCTGTTAAAAATGGTTTATGGAAGTCTTCATGCATTCCAAAATTAAAAATTAATAGAATTATAAATTATTTGCCTTCTACAGCATTAATTTGTTACTTAAGCCTAAAAAAAAAAGAAAATTATTCATCCTAATTTAGGGTGTTCCATCATAATTTTATGAATGTGATAGTTCTTACGCACAGTGGCTGGAAGTCATCTGCATCAATTGAACGAATGGCTCAATGTCATATTTATCGGATGAGACCATCAGTGCGACTTGGTGCGGAGTTGAATGGTACCATATAAACAACGATGTAGTGATGTAGCAAAATGACTAGCTCGCTGCTCACACTGCATTTTGAAAAGTGTTCTTACCTGTAAAAAGTATTTTATATGTAAATGCATGGTCAGTCTCTTTCAAACATCTTTCTTGGTGAATAGAGAGCAACTTCTGATACCAACTTCTGGAATGGTGATTTTATTTAAGGTTCTTTAAGTTACACTACTTTGATTATACCCAATAAATAGTAAAATATTAAAGCATAGGACAGGAACATACTAATTGATCATGTCAACTGGTATAAGTGTTGTTTAAAAAAAAAAAAAGATAAATAAATTAAACTTACCTACCGACTAGAGTTGTGTATCGCCGTTGAAAATGTATCATGATATTATTACGATATTCAAATTGTATTGCGATATAGTATCATGATATTTTCATTGATACAAAATAAATTTAGTGAATTTATGCCTTACTTAATAATATCCTCATTTCTGTTTATTGTTTAATAGGTTTATTAAGTGAAAACATCACTGTAACTCAATGTAAGGCTGTTCCTGAAATAAATATTTTGTGAAATTAAGCGCTTGATATATATATTTTTTGCTTCATTTACGCAAGCAGTATTATAGATTCATTTTTTTCAATAACGTAGATGGTATGTAAGAAAGCAATATGAACATAAATTATAGTGTTTTATGAATAATAATTAAGTATCGTCCTGTATCGATACCTCAACATTGTATCGCGATAATGTATCGTGAAGACAATTATCACGATTCTCCGATGCATCAATGATATCGGCAGAACTCTACTACCGACCCATATTTTTCTGGGCATGTAACCAGAAACAAACCTCACTTTTTTTTTGGCCTTATGATGTGGAGTCTTTCCCCAGCTGCCCTGAGAAGGACAAATGACAAATGTTAGGCAAATAGTTCTGATCCAAAATGACAAATGTTGGGCAAATAGTTCTGATCCAGAATGACAAATGATAGGCAAATAGTTCTGATCCAAAATGACAAATGTTAGGCAAATAGTTCTGATCCAAAATGACAAATGTTAGGCAAATAGTTCTGATCCAGAATGACAAATGTTAGGCAAATAGTTCTGATCCAAAATGACAAATGTTAGGCAAATAGTTCTGATCCAAAATGACAAATGTTAGGCATATAGTTCTGATCCGGAATGACAAATGTTAGGCAAATAGTTCTGATCCAAAATGACAAATGTTAGGCAAATAGTTCTGATCCAAAATGACAAATTTTAGGCAAATAGTTCTGATCCAGAATGACAAATGTTAGGCAAATAGTTCTGATCCAAAATGACAAATGTTAGGCAAATAGTTCTGATCCAAAATGACAAATGTTAGGCATATAGTTCTGATCCGGAATGACAAATGTTAGGCAAATAGTTCTGATCCAAAATGACAAATGTTAGGCATATAGTTCTGATCCGGAATGACAAATGTTAGGCAAATAGTTCTGATCCAGAATGACAAATGTTAGGCATATAGTTCTGATCCAAAATGACAAATGTTAGGCATATAGTTCTGATCCAAAATGACAAATGTTAGGCATATAGTTCTGATCCAGAATGACAAATGTTAGGCAAATAGTTCTGATCCAAAATGACAAATGTTAGGCATATAGTTCTGATCCGGAATGACAAATGTTAGGCATATAGTTCTGATCCGGAATGACAAATGTTAGGCATATAGTTCTGATCCGGAATGACAAATGTTAGGCATATAGTTCTGATCCAAAATGACAAATGTTAGGCAAATAGTTCTAATCCAAAATGACAAATGTTAGGCATATAGTTCTGATCCGGAATGACAAATGTTAGGCATATAGTTCTGATCCGGAATGACAAATGTTAGGCAAATAGTTCTGATCCAGAATGACAAATGTTAGGCAAATAGTTCTGATCCAGAATGACAAATGTTAGGCAAATAGTTCTGATCCAGAATGACAAATGTTAGGCAAATAGTTCTGATCCAGAATGACAAATGTTAGGCAAATAGTTCTGATCCAGATAAACTTGCTCTCACTGAGAGCTATCAGTGATCAGTGGCTACTCTTATTGCTGCTTGGTGTTGCCAATACATCTTGCATGATAAGTGTTTAATGGTAACATTTAGAGGTAAAATAAGTTCAATACAATACGGAATATTGATTGCAAACATGATATTTTGCTTCCATCAACTGCAAGCACTTCAGTTGAAAAGTGTTGTTTGCTCATATTTGTCGTCCTAAATCCAAACACATATCAGTAATAGAATGTTCAGAAAGAGACCCATGCACTTTCATATAGTCTTCCAAACTTTGACGAAAAGAAAAAATAGAGTTTGGTTTATTTTATTTAACAATCATTTTATAAATTTTTATTTTTAAAAGCAAAACTTAATGAAGACAAAACAAAAATATATACGTTAAAATATGGAAAAAAATAAATTATGAGAAGTAACATAAAGTAATGATTTGTATTTAACATTTGTTTTCTGTTAGTCAGTGTGCCTGCTGACACCAGGTCTTCATTTCTCACACCTTTGATAACTCTCAGAATTGTTTTATTGTCCTGCTATCATAAACCCATTATAGTCACTGGGGATCTTGAGTGCCAGTGCTGTCTGTAGGCTGGATGGCTTGGTAACCACTCAACATTCAAATTATTTTTCCATTCCCCCCTCACCCTCTACACCCCCCCATCCCCTCCCCACTAAGCTGCCACGCCACATCATTTTGAAAAGAAATCTGCCTGTTTTGTTTAAATATTTAAGTTATTTATGAATAAAACTTAGCCTGTTAATGTATGCTTCTTTAACGAGATTAGTATTCTTAATAAGTTACAAATTTTTAAACTGTTTATTTACCAATCGTTTTACATTTTTAAACCGTTTAATTTATCCACCTATTTTTTATTGTAGTTTACATTATTTTAACCAGATAGATTTTTGTATTTTTCTATATTTTACTAACAGTTTAGTTTTTACCTGATTGTTCTCTATTCACATTAAACTTCTTTGTGTTCGGCGCTGTATGACCTGTTAAGTGTCGGTGTGCTGTAAAACACAAATAAATAAACAAAATGTGTAGACGTTGATCAGCCAGCTCCCCTGAAAAATGTTGAAAAACATTGCAACACTTTTCAGCTTTTTCTAGCCTTTATAACTGCCAGTTTTAAAACTTTGAATATTTTTCCGAACTGAACATGCGGGAATATATGTCACATGTACAGTCAGTCCTCAGCAATACAATGATGGGCTTGATAGAGATGCAATTATTTAAATACATATCAAGTGCCGATTATGTGGTTTTATTTGTCCTGAGCCTATGCAAAACTGTGATGATGTAAGAACTTGAAAACACACAAAGAACCGGGCCTGGTAGAGCATCGGCTCAAGGTACGGGAGGCTCAGGGTTCTATCCTGGGCTGCCACATACTAAAGTCATTAAAAATGGTAGTGGTATAGCTCCCTGGCTAACGCTCAAACGAATATAAGGGTAGTTCCATGACTGGTTTGCCCGGTGTCAGGATAATGCATTTGGGTGTGGTATCATGCCAGGTGTTCAAGGCATGCTGTAGGAATGAACTTAATTGTATGCACTTTTATTTATTAGAAGTTATGCAATGCTTTTTATTAGGAATGCTTTGAAAATCTCCCTTTCATTGAAGCACATTTTGTGGATAATTTTAAATAATCTCACAATACTTCTGAACATAACCATGTCACACCCTAACCTCTGAAAGTCACCTGTTTCTAATTATACCTAATAAAAGATACACTGCTAGGAGAACTTAAAATACACCCCTTTGAAGCAAATCATTATACTTCATTGAAGTCTGAAAGAAACACTAGGACCACCCACCTGTGTCAATGTTAATTTGCATAATTATAATACTGTGATAATTTAAACATATTGGCATATATTTACGGAAGTGGTAAATTAACATATTTGCATATTCATAGTCTTGTCATAACAATTCTTTAATCAACCATGACTATTGCATAAGCAATTAATCTTTTATGTTTCCTCCTTTTAATTCTCTTTTAATTATTCTTTATATTAGCTTTTATCTTGCTCTGCTAAATACTTTAACATTATATCATTATCATTGTCAGTGTTGACATCATCATAATTATCAACATTTTACATTTTGTTCAGTTGTGAATTAAAACATGATAAAATATTATTATTGGGGCACCCATTGCCAAGCAGTAAGTGACACCAACAAATCAGCCTCCCACCAGGTGGTTTTGAGTTCAGATTGAGACGAAATGTGTTCTATTTCTTCCATTGATTCAGGTTTACCCCTATCTTCAGCTACCACTAATGACCTGAAGTTAAAGAAAATCTTTTTTTAAATTTATCTCACCATCTCATCTAAATCTGAGCATCTAACCTTTTCTACAACTTCCTGTCCTTAACAATTATTTACTGTTCAGATTTACCTGGATTACAAGTCCTTATTTGTAGGTTCACGCATTTCTACCATGTTTGTTAGTCAAACACTTATTGTATTCTTTATCCACTTCTGTTTATACTCATATCTGCTTGTTGATGTTCTTTCTTATTTATTTGTATTTTTTGTGTGGACAAGTCCAAGACTGGTGACTGTCCAAATTCTGTGATAAGTGGGGTCTGTTGTTTCATTAACATATCCCAATACCTCCTTGTTGTCTAGACCAGACCCCCATACAACAATCATACTGGTGTTAAATAGTAATGAAACACCAATTGTATTAGAGATCAACAGTAGGAGAAGCATTCAAAAGGTTGTTGTTTACGGATTAAGGATAAGAAAGGCTGGAAAAGACAGTTTGTCCTCGGGCAGCTATTGTTGGCTCTCCGGCAGCCTAAATGCCAAACAAAAACATCAGCCCAGCATTTGAAATTTTGAAATGTATTTCCCCAAGTTTCTGCTCCCTCCTCTCTTCAATCCCTGGACCCTTTTCTGTAGATGGTTGTTTTTCCACAGTTTGTCTTTGCACTTCTTTTTAAAATAGTTTTCTAAATCTTGCCTTTTGCCCTCACAATGACTAACGCCCCCCTGCCCTCAACCTCTGCTTAACGCCCCGGCACTCGTCCATATGACATTGATTAAAAAGTTTTTTCCCCATTGTTAGGTGGTCCCGTATTGTTTGTGGGAAGAGATTTTCTAGATGAAGGGGTTTCTAACTGACTCCAAGCAAGGCCCCCTTAATCCCCTAATGCTACAGCTGTCCCCTTATTGGCCAGTACAGCTGAACCCCTATCATAGCGCCCCTAATATCTGAACCCCTCTATACTGCCCCTATGAAGCACTACTTTGTAAGATAGTCAGTAAGGGATCTCTGTTCCACTTAGATAGCCAGTTCAATTGCTCTGGACATAGGAAGTGATCAATGGGATATCTTGAGATCTGGAAAGTTTTCTTTCTTATCAGCCTAGTGAATCTCGACTAAGCTGAGATAAAACAATATCCTGGAGTAACAATAGATTGTGGAGATTTTACTGTTAAAATCGATCAGCCCTCAAGGGTTCCAGAGAGAAACTGCTAGAGATAGGAGTTGTGACTATAGCCACACTAGTGTATAAAATTGCACCTTGACCATCAGTGGTCAGCCTCAGGCAGTAGTGACCATTGTGATATCCCTGCAGCCAGCTATGTAAGTGTCCATTTCTCAGCTGGACAGTCAGTCAAGCACTTGGAGCAGTATTGTGAACAGCCCTTACTTATTATGTTACCTAGTAACTTATTTTAACATTAAACTTACACAATACCCAGTTGAATTGGAGGGTCAACACTTAAAAACAGATCTACAAAAAGTGTCGTTCAGATTCAATACAAGAATACAACATTGTGAACATTAGGAATAACTTGGGTTTACTTATGAAGTGATATTATATTGTGATTTACTCTTGAAGTATATGGGGTTTTTTTAGCTGTGATTGCTTTGATAGCACTGTTGTGAGAGCTGATTTGCATTTAACAAAAAATTTAATTTTGCAAAGTGAACTGTATTTGTTGGAGAAGAACCTGTGATTTCTAAAAAGTTTAAGACAAGCTTTGGATTCAGTTTTAGAAAGGACTTATTTTGCTGCTAGTGTGTTTCTGTTTCTTACACCTGCAAGTTATGTTCCTGTCTTGGAACAGCTCTCTCTGCTGTTAAGATGGTCGTGTGGACACCTGAAGATTTGGATAAAATTACCTGGATTACAGGTGTGTTAATTAGTTAATTACCTGATCTGTGTTATATATAGATATTTGCTTTTTTCTAATTTTAGATGAATTTTAGATTATTATTTACTTGTTTACAAATATACTTTTAAATAGGTTTGTAGTAATGTTTATACAAATATGTATCTTTTTATAAATATCATATATTAGCTCTTTTTATTTGTATATTTTGGCATTGTGTGTTAGTGTATTTTATCGGTGGTTTTATTTGTTCAACTTATAATGTGGCATACTTATTCTAACATATCTATGGTGACAGAATTATCATAACAGATATATTGTAACTGACTCAGACTGCTTAGCCTCCCGCCCTGTGGGTTTGAGTCCAATTTGGACTTAATTTGGGAAGGTCTTCCAGCTGACCTGTGGTGCATCGGTGGTTCTACCCAGACATTTATCTGAGGTGTCTTCCTCCACCAATATATCTGGCATTGCTATAATGATCATAATTGATTGCTGCAAAGTATCACAAAAAAAACACAAAAAAACTTCATATTTAAGAAATAATTATAACTTGTTCCTGGTTTATTTTAAGCTTAAATATATTGTGAATTAAGTAGTTTATCAGTCATTTTCTGTTCCATATGTTGTATATATATACAGTCATACCTGAGTTATTCAAACTCAGGTTGTCCGAATATATATATAGATATGTATATATACATTAATCATTAAGTATGAATATTGAGCTTGTTTATATTTTTCTCTATTATCTTTCACATACCCTTCACATCACCCCAAAACAAATTCTAAACAGATGCAGAAATAAGGAAAGAAAATTATCCTTAACAAATTACCTGGAAACTCTATCATGCCAACAGATGCCGAGAAAATTAGAAACTAAATCCAATTAAAAACAATTTAAAACATGAAAACATATCAAGAGACAGTGTTGGACATCACCTACAATAGCTTCACTTTGATTTGCTTTGTATAGCCTCTGTGAAGCTGGTAGTTATCTGCCTCGTTAGGTTTATGATCACCTGTTCCTGATTACTGGTTTACCTGTTTATATGGCAACCTGTCCTCTCAGTTTTATTACCCAAACACAATCCCCTCCAAACCCCTGAGCTGCCTTTCTTATCCGTTATTAAACCAGAATAAGGTACTGTATTTCCAACATTTTTTGCTGCAAAGTTGCTAACTACAATCAATATTGAGTATATATCTAAACATATATCTAGGCTGCTCTCTTTCATTCTGAATTGACAGCAAATAGTTCAGATCTTGCTGACTGGTCTGGATCTAAACTATGTGAATCATAGCAGTTTTGTGCTTAGTTCAGTTTTTTTATTGGCAAACTCTTTTAGATAGCTTCAGAAAAAAAGGTTTATATATCATTGCCAGTAAGACAGGTGAATTTCATGTTTGGAGAAAGATGGCTGATACTGTCTGGATAAGTGTTTAGTTTATTGGGCAGACGGTCAAAGGTTGGATATTCTTTCAAATAGGGCTTTTATTCTCCCAAGATAATGTCTGTTAAATGAGTTTGAAATGGTTTTGAAGTATCTAAATGGATTATTAAGCTGGTAGACTCTCAGCTATAGGCTTACTGTTCTATGATAGGTCACTAGTAGAATGTTTTGAGCTATAGATGGTGCCTGTGATTGTGGGATAGTCACGGACTTGTAACGCCTCTGACTACTTGGCCTTCCACTGCATGGGTTTGAGTCCTGACTGGGCAGAAGACTTTAATGTGAGAAGCTCTTTCAATTGACCTGCAGTGTTTTTTCACCAAACTATCTGCGAATCACTTTAATTACCATAATTGTGTTGCTGTAATACATTTCTCTAAACAAAACAAATCTAATACCTAAATCTTTTTAACTCACATCTTTGATATTTAGCCTGAACTTTAGAGACTTTTAACACAGGCAAGGAAGTTGTAATTAAAAACAAATTAGTTCTGCAAACCTTGCTAGGAAGTAAGTTCTTGACTCAGTTCAGAGCCTGAATCATAGGGGCTATAAGTTTATGATGATGGTGGCAGCTTAAATACTGGAGTAAATAGTTTTCTCAGGGATCTAAAGCCATAAAACGGAAGGGTCAGCTACATGGGGTCAGTTGGATCGGCTTTGATCCCTGCTGGTTGGCAGTGATGTGTGCAGACTGGTCAAGGATTGGGGCCCAGTTGGGCCAGTCACATACCCAACACTCTGATGGTCATCTGAGTGGGCATCTTCCTCCCAAAAACAGCTCACTGCAAAACTAGCCTAACGCACACTTAATGTTCAGTCATTTAAGACAGTTTTAACAGTAGAGAAATTTCATGGACTTTTTTTCTAATTTCATGCTTTTGTAGATTTTTCATGGATTTTGCATTTGGGGGTTTTCTCTACAACTCCCAGCTGTATTATATTATGATTTGAGTGAGTTTGTGTGGCATTATAATAATCTTTGACAAAGTTCAGTTGAAAAGTTCAGCATTTTATTTTTAAAATGTGAAGATGGGTTTTTAACTTTGTGCAGCTTCAAGTGCTATGTGACTTTCTTAATTCGTAAATTTGGTTTTTGAAAGGACTCTTAACACTGGGGGTCATTTTGACCCTTTAAGTGCAAAAGTATTGGCTACTCTTTGGATATTTCTTTGATCTGTTGTTCTCCCTTGGGATTGTCTGAATAATTTAATATATATTAGTGTTTGGGGGGGCTTGTTTGGTCAGCAGTTCTTCTTTCTTACTTTGCTTATAAATTGCTTGCATATCTACAAATGTTTACATCTTAAAACATTCATTAACAAATTGTTAACTGTTTGATGATTTATTAGTAAATTGATGACCATATTTTTCTGTTATAAATTTATTGTTTTAGTGCGTTGTATTAATTGAATACTATGTGAAATAACAAATACATATAATAAACAGCTTGCCTATTAAACATTTTTTAGCTATAAGATGCCTTAGGGAAGGTCTGTTTGCACCAAAAAATATAATGAAATACTTTAAGAGTGCTATACTATTATTCTTCTGTCAGGCAGAATGAGAGATGAAATTCTTAAGGCCAAATTGTCAGTTGGCTCGTGGAGCTTTCTGGCGCTTTCAAAACATAAAGGCTTTCTTGAGAGCAAATTTACGGTGATAGAAATTTCTGAATAGCCATCTAGGTCACTGGTCAGACATTTCATTAGTTTTGTTCAAGAGTCCCATTTAGAAAGTCAAGACTTCCATTACGTGGTCAAGGGTTGACATTGTTGGAAAAAAGATGATGACAAATTACTAATTTTCTGTCAGCGACATTTTGAAGTAGCGTCTGGCCCATAGATACACCATGTCAAGTGTCTAAGCAAAGAAGCATGAAGTTACAAATTGCAGAAGTAATATGTTTTATGTTAACATTATAATGCTTTTTTTTTTTCATTGGCTATTTTACAAAGGTATCCATTAAATCTGATCTTTTAATACATTCCTTGTAAATGTTTCTCTTGATTTCTTCTGTCAGTCTTTAATTTCAGATGTAATACATTTTCAGTGTGAAGATTCTTTTTAGATAAACTTTCAGTATCAGGTCATATGGGAAATGGAGATTTTCTCTACAAAACCCTAGAGAACCTAGTGACACAAATGTGTTGTAAATTCATCTGTTGAAAATTCTCATTAATTTTTGACATCTTGGGCAAGTTGGCTTGGGTCAGATCTCTTCTGTAGTAGAGTGGGACACCATGGGAGCTCGTAGTTGGAGATGATTTCTCCAGACTTGAGGTTGTCTGGTTCACTGACAATGGACAATGGTTACCCACACGAAGGGGTCCAGGACTCTTCACACTACAGATTGGAGCTATCTTGTCCCGAAGTCTGGTCTTTCAGGCGTTCATTCCTTGCCCGCGGGCTCTCTTGTCCCCTTGTGTCCATTTTCTGACTCTCATTATCTCATGATGATTAAGTCTGGGTGTCAATATGAAGGTTAAGTGGCTACGTTTGTCACCTTGCGTCCATCATAAAACTGTGATTGCTGCAGTGACCCGGGCTGTCTAACTTCTCGACCTGTAATTATATTTGCCTTTTGGAACACATTTCTGATATTTTGCCTTCAATTATATCAACTTTTGAAACAGCTTTTCTGATGTTTTGCTGTTACGGCAGTAAGCCATGACAGATTGTGGTCTCTTGTTCACGAGGGTGTTTATGATGGGTGTCTGAGGGCTCTGTCTGACCACTGGTCACCACCAGCTGCTGACACATTGAACACCATGTTCCCATCTACAGTTGTTAGCCTGGTCATGATACTTCCTGATTTGTGTTAAATTTAAAGCTTGGAACGTATTGTAATAATTCACCTTTGTTTGGATTCTGTATCTGAAGATTATATTCAAAATTGCACCCAATTCTTTAGCATCATAATTCTCACTGCTACTAACATTAACATTATAATAAAAAAGCACAACATCTACAGTGCAATCATCATCAAATTGCATATCATTAAAATAGCTGTCATCATCAACATAGGTGAATTTTACAGCATCATAATCGACAGTGCTATCATCAACATGATTGTCAAATTTCATATCATTCAAATAGCTGTCACCATCAAAATAATAAAATTTCACAGCACCATAATCGGCAGTTATCATCAACATCATAATGGTTCTTATCATTACAGTCATCAGTGTTTTATCATTATTAAGTCTGTCATAGTTGTTTTTATGCTTTGACAGTTTTTTTACTCTTCCTCAAACAATTTTAGTTTTTTTGTCTTTCCTTAAAAAAAAATTAAAATTTGTTTCTGTATATTTCGCAAACTATTTTAATCTCCATACTGCTGAAAGATCAGATTTTATTAAACGTCAGCAAGTCATGCCTTTTTTCTGCTGAGTCCCACTGGATGTTTCTTCTCAAATCTATTTGAAATAGAAAAAAAAATGCTCATGCATTAGGGTTATGATTTTCAACCCTAATGTTGATATCATTTTTGGAGACTGTGTTTTTAAGGTGCTAGTAGGGCTATGGAACACATTTGATTCTATAACAATATGAATAGAGCTGGTCTCTGAAAAACTATGTTCAGAAAAAGTACCAATTACCCTTGCATTTCATATATGTCACACAATGCCAAACCGGACCTGGTAGCGTAATCAGTAGAGCGTCGTCTCCAGGTACAGGAGGCCCCTGGTTCAAACCCAGGCCACGACATACTAAAGTCATAGTTTACTTGGTGTCAGGATAATGTGACTGGGTGTGGTATCATGCCAGGTGTTCATGGCATGCTTTACACAGTGAAGGCAGCAATATATCCGCTTCAAGTGGACACTGTCTCCAGATAACTGAAATGTTGGTGGTGGGACAAAAAACCAAACAAACAATTCCAAGTAATTTATTAGAATAATTGAATTTCTTCTATTTGTATAATGGTCTGTTTAAGCTCAAAATCCCATTTACATCTCTTGCTGTTAATCAAATTTATGTTTCTTTGACCTGACTTGAGGTTCCATAATTTGTTGTTAAATATCAATAATATTTCGAATTCATTGAAGAAAGAAATATGTTTTAGGCCTATTAGGACTGGCACTGAAAAGTCTGGTTTCACATTTAGATTTTACCATTGTTTGAAATTTTAACCAATAATAAATCAGTTTAATTGTAGTTGGAAGGACAGAAAGTCAATCATTGATTTTCATTTAAAGTACTTTGATCTTTTAATAGGGCTTTCACATAATTGGTTGGCTGGAACATTTAAGCCCCTTGATGGGCGAGAAATAACATCTGGGGTTTCAAGTTATTTATAGTGATTCAGCTTCTTTGAAATTTTATTATTGACTTTAACTTTCAAGGTTATGGTTGGTTGCTTGATTATGTTTGCTAAATGGTAAATGTCTCAGATATTGAAAATAGCAAATTATTGTTAATTAGCAAAATTGACACTCCCCATTATGGTTATAATTTATGTTAATTTTGTATTCTCGTCTTGTTTTTTTGAAAGCAACAAATATCATTAGTAGGAGTGCTTACCCCCAGCCAGAAAACAAACATTTGAACTTGCCAATTGTAACTTTGTTTAAATGTATGAGTACAATTAGCCTATAAACTGACCAGGTGTGAAGTTGCTAATTTAATCAAACCTTTCAAACACAGGAACCTTAGTGTTAAATAAACAAAACTGACCAACTTTGTCTGTATACCAACATAGTGCTAAATCAATCACCAGAGTTAGGGAACAGTGGGGGTCCATACATTGAACAGTGGACAAGGGGTCAGGTTACTTTACACAGAACAGCCAGTCCAGGAAACATCCGAAAATTAACAACCTTGCTTGAATCAATCAACTTTTCACAAAGGTTCTATTAGTTGACCATCTACTGGGCCATATTTAACCATCAAACAGAATGTACTTTTGTGAACTATTGTACACTGTTGATCAAAGACAGTTTCATACAGCCTCTTCAATTGGAAGTGTTTGTGCTTGGAAATGGTTCAATATTTACACAAGTTTTTAACCAGGGGTCATCTGCACAAGTAAAGGTGTACACACTGTACTGCACACAGCCAGCTCTGGATCCCCTGGGGAAAGGGGATTAGGCAGTCAGGCCTATTGTAAGGTCCTGTTATCAATTGGCACCCATGGGTTGACTGCAGGGGACCTGTAGG
Source organism: Sinonovacula constricta (assembly GCA_007844125.1). Classification (NCBI taxonomy): domain Eukaryota; kingdom Metazoa; phylum Mollusca; class Bivalvia; order Cardiida; family Solecurtidae; genus Sinonovacula; species Sinonovacula constricta. The sequence goes on along the minus strand of CM017569.1, from coordinate 26,292,917 downwards.
GAGGTCCCCAGGTAACACCTTAGTCTCAAATGGAAACAATACCCGACACAATTACAGTGGCCTTTGTTCTCGGTAGGGAATCCTGGAAGGAGATGTAACTAAATCCACTCCAGGGCATTAAGACATTAGGGAGATTAAAGCAAGGGGGATTTTCATGCCACATTGTGAAAATCCTTTTTATGTTATTTTTAACATGTTGGTCTAAAGGAAGCTGAGGGGTAACAACATTGTCCGGACACACCTGTTGGGGGTTTGCATGTAACACATGTTCTCACTATCATCTCAGGGCTTTAAGTGGCAAGGAAAAAAACAGAGAACTGTGAAAATACACCTTGTATTTAAGCAGAGTTTGACTGTGTCAACAAATAGTTGCCATCTTTACATTTTGAATTTGATTACTAATCTATCACATTTAATTTTCCTTTTGTGTGTGTTTATTCTTGTTAAGTACTGTTGTTGTTTTTTTATAGATCAATAAAAGTAAGATTTCTTACAATATTTAACCTTTTAGGTTTATTGAAGAGTAGGATTTTATCCAGTTAGAAAACAACAAAGAAGATCAAATATGCAATTGAGATAACTGTTATAGCCAAGTCATGGGGTATTTTTTTAAAATGTTCAACATTATAGGGCTGTTGGTTAACAACATAATATTGTTGGTAAAACTACAATAAATAGACTATGTTTATTGAAATAAAATTTAAAACAACCAACATGGAGGTTGTCTGTTTAACCACAATTCTATTTCCTTTTAGCTTTTAAAAATAACATCTTGACAGACCATTGGGACAATGAATTTATTTTACTTCTACAATTTCCATAATATTTGTGTTCAATTTCCAACCCCGAAATAAGAGATCAAACAGAAATCGCCCTCCTTTCCCTTGAGGCTTTAAAACACTATGGGTCAGTTTTATTATTTTTGCTCTCACCTCACTTAATAAGATCAGTTTTGAACAAAGGCATGCATTTTGTCCTGATACTTGATCTGCTGATATCCTCTGATATGGTTTGGAAGTTGAAATATTTCAGTTAACTATCTGCCCAATTTAGATTGAACTGATTAGTCGCCCAGCATTCAACTATTTCCATAGCTGGACAGTCCTGTTCAATTCCCCTCCCCTTCTACACCCTCCCCCAAGTTCCCACCTCTTTTCCTGTCCACCACATCCTTGAGGCTATATACTGGACAGCCAGGACAGACTGAATGGACAGAAGGCCCAATAAAGATCTTATCTGACCACAAGACACTCCAACTTCATTCAATTCAACAGTCTACCATTGGCTGGAATGTTGTTTTTTGGCTCACAAATCAGAAACTTTGATCTTTAGGCAGGGTAACCAAACTAACTATATGGTGACAACGGTCAAAATTGGACACTTCTACTGTGTCATCTAGGACAATTGACTGACAGGATGAGCCTCCAAAATAGTAATATTGATGAAATATTGACTGGTACATTGACACTGGCTGCTGTATAATTATACGAATGAAGTCTGTAAAATGGGTTTATGAAAGAGCACTCTGTATCACAAGGTCATGCTGAATGGGTTTAAATATTTTTATTAGATGTTATCTGTTATTTGTGGAGTTTAAATGGCTTCAATGCTATTTGGAAAGAACGGGATGCCTTGCATACAAAATCCTAATACATTGGTATTAATCCTTAATTTTTTTTTCATGTTCATTTTTTACCTTGAAAACTGAGTTTGTAATCAAAACTAAAGCTCAATTTCATTTTTATTCCTCAAAAATCTTCTTCATGTATAGCTATTTTGCCGGATTAAAATCTTCTCCAAAATTATAGATAGGGGTAAAAAATGAAGAGAATCTAATCAATCAATTTCCTAAATGCTTTATTATTAGTAGCTATTACCTCAAAATCAGCTGAACATAAAGCCATTAAGTTTAGTGTAAAAAAAAACATAAATACAAATTAGCCAATTGCTGCTGGGAGCTGTCTGATCAGAATCTGCACCTTTTTGCTCTCCCATTATTGGTGATGCATCCAATCACATTAGTATAAGTGTGCCAGAGAGTAACTAACTATTACCAAGGATTATTTAAAACTGTAATATTTCAATGGGTAAAGGTGTCATAGATTATTTTCAAAATTGAGTAATTAGTTTTTAATTTCATACTTATAAATAAAAAGAAATACACTGGCTTTTAGTTAGTTACATTTCTTATTTTTAATCTCACTTTTTTCTGAGTCTTTGTAGGATATCTATTTCATTAATAAATAAGTTTTATTTGAGGTATTTTAATAATAAAGTCATTTCTATTTTTGCTTCTTTTTTTTTTCAAATCCACTTCAGTCCCAGACTTGTTTAAATTAATGAGACCTCATAAAGTCTAATAATGTCCAGCACACCCTCTCAAGCAATTTTCATCACAGACATAATAAAGAATCATAAATTCATAATGTCCCCCATAAACTCAGCAGGCTTTGTCTGAACCCTTTCACCATTACCCCCAGCCAAGACAGACAAACTTTATAACAGACACACAGACAGATGGACAGACAGCCAGGGCACTGCTGTCCTTTCACAGACACCCAATCAGACAGACTGGGGCACACTTTCACACCTTTCTTTCTCAACTCCCCTATCTTCCTATTGTTCATATAATGACCTCTCCTCAATAGAAATGTCTTCCCAATTATAGACATTCCAAGAGCCAATAATGGCAAACTTTTCTTAGCTCAGATTATTATTTCACACTTTCTTTATACAATCCTTTTGTTTTCTGTGATTGATGCTCAGCACATCTTATCTTTCCACTGTCATAATTTGATTGATGCTCATCTTCTATACCATATTCCTATTGCTGTATGCCAATGAATACTCAAATGAATTTTGCCCAGTCTTAATTACCATATTGGCATTGAGTATTATGATTTTGATTTTTAATATAAAGCTTTTGCAATTAATTTTTTCATCATTACCATAGCTGGTCTTACTGTTTGCTGTGCTATTGATATGTTTTAAAAAGTGTGTCTTAGTGCATTTATTCAGCTTAGGTGATGTTACACCAGTTTGTTCGGATTAAAAAGTGAACATAAAGATTTGGTGTTCTTAAATTTTGCAAAAAAGGCTTGATTTTGACAGAAAAGTTTTTGATTTGTGTCTTTATTCGTTATATAAAGGGTAGTGAGTTGACAATATACATTGGAGGATTTATTGTGTGTAATTTTAGTTAAATACTTGAAAAATTATTTCTTCTCTTTACTTACCAAATACTTAATTCAGATTTATAGAGGACTGCTTTTGAGCAACAAATAACACTACACACTGGACACTATAGGAGAAAATATTGAAGTCTTGTATTATTCATGATAATTGAAAAGTAATTCCCATTTAACTTCTATTTATAATTTAATTGTTTCTGTTGCTTGACAAAGAGTTTCAGCTTGGTTCACCGAGTGATAGATTATTGATTTTAATTGGATGTAATTAGCATGTCAATAAGTTGAGAGTGTGAAGAAGCTGAGTGACTTTGAGCAATACTGTTGTTAATTGCTCTCTGGTGAATATCTACCTGTGGGTGACTGTGTGAAAGTCAGTGTTATCACCAACATGGTTGGAACACCTAGATCTGTGAAAACTGTAGAAAAGTATCAGAATATGAAACAGAAGTATATGAATAGGTCAGTGGTTGGATTATCCATCAATGTAAAGAATCTGTCAATTAAGTGTAAGTGATATTTTTGTATTTCCATTAGATATTGCCAATTGAAAAAGCATATCATTTACTATGCATAATGCTTTGTTTGAACATTTATAGCAGCCCTATGCAAAATAATCAAATGCAATTTTAGTTTTGACTTCATCACATCACAGTTGTCAGTTGTAAAGCCAATTTAATTACAACATGTCAATTTATTTATCTGTAATAGTTTTTGTGAAATTCATCTAATTCATTAAATATTGAAAGTTTGAAAATTGTATTAATGTGATAAATTGGACACTTGAAGTCATTTGATGCAGTGCAACACAAATATTCAATTCTGTCTCCATAATGGTGAATAAAAACAGTATTTGAAAAAGAAACATTTACACATTTTAATTGCAAGCAAATGATAATACTTGATTATGACACATTTGCTAATCTCTTGTTGTTGACTGCTGCTTTAAATATTCTGCACATGTCATGACCTATCACATTTTACTTCCACCCTATTGTTAAAATAAGAGGATTATAAAAACTTATATCCAGCTGCCAAGTCCCCTGACTACATCTCCTTGCATTAATTACAATCATAATTGATTCTATTCTCTCCCCCTCAGACCCAGTCAGCATCAAAAGAAGCTTATAATTGTAAAGGACAAGTCAGCACATGTCTTACTGGCTTGGCATGGACATGCGATCCTTACCTAATCAATCCATTTTGTTATATAATTTGAAGTAGCCATATTAAACAAACTCTATCACTGACTTAGCCTTCTGTTGTCTGAGCTCCCTACTGTTTAACACACCTCTGTAAGGAGGCTGCTGTGCTAGACTGGGTCAACTGCACCTACATCAATAGTTCACACTCATCACTAATTAGTTTTATGGCCCTAGATAGTGCCAGACAAAGGAATACAAAGGACACCTAATTTGCAGCCAATCAGAGGCCATTTTTGGGTCCCTTTAGATCAGGGCTTGAGCTATATTAACTTAGTTGGTCACAGTTGTATTGTCATTGTTTAAACATTTTCTTAATGTTGATGTGGACTTAACTTTCTGTATAAAAAGGAAGGAAGTTGAAATCATTCATGCCATTTTATTTACTGTGTGGATATTACTACTGCTGTGACTTGGAATTTTTTAGTAATGCATATTTTTGCATTGTGATATCTTTCCTTGAAAAGTGTTACAAATATTTGCAAAATTTCATACTGCAAACCACGTATTAGCAGTTGTTGGACTGTATAATTCGACATCAAGTCAATTATTAACAGTTGTGAAGCTTAAATATTTAACTAAACTACAAGTTGTTATAAATAGCAGGTTTCCCTTCATTAGTGACATCACTTGTTAAGCCTGGTTGTCAAGGTAACATCACAGTTATACCTAACCTGATCTGTGGTCACATGACTGACAGAGATTAACTGTGAAAGGTGTGCTTGTTTGTAGTACAGCTGATCACATCTACCAAGGATATCACTAGCTTCAGTAACACTGTGGACTTACATACAGAAAGATGGAAAACATTAACAAAATATAACAAGTACTTAATAATGTGGTGATTATTTAGTGAAGGTGTGCAAATATTGGAATATTACTGTGATTCTGTGTATTTTTGGAATTTAAAATGAATAACACAATTAAATCATACTATAAAGTGAAACGTTCATACTATGGTAAGACCGCTATCAACAATGTCAATTGCATTTTTTTGTTTGTTTATGATAGATTAAATTTTGATGGATATGTGTACCATTTCTGTTCATGCTTTTAACCACATATTAGGTGATACTTACATAATGTCAGGCAAATGTGTGATTTAATTGAAAAGACAACCCAGCCTTGTGCATACTAGAATACTACAATACTAGAATTAGGCAAAGAATTACAATTTTTTTTTTAGATTATGTGTAATAATCATTCATTTTTTTTCTAGCTAATGTTTTTAAATAAAGCTTACACATATTCCATTTCTACCATTTCTCTAATTTTAGCCAATGACATGTCGGCGACAGACCTGCGACGTCGGCAGACGGAAGCGGAGAAGAATGTCAATCGACTAAGAAACTGTCTGCCGGAGAAGCTAGCCACATTCTGCAAGATGCATCTCTCCTTCCTTCTAGAGTTGGATGGCAGCAAGCTGGAGGAAATGTTCCTCGACTCAGCCCAGTATGACCCAGCACTACATGCCAAGAAAAAGAACTCCACCCCATTCTCTACTAAGAAGAAAGGTAAATGTTTATATTTTTTTGTACTTTCGAATGCTTTATATTTTTAATGAATCAGCACTCATAGTAGACTATAATATATAATATTAATGCTTGTGTTAAAAAGGCAGGTTAAAGGTTAAATTGTAAGCATTTAAAATATTTCAATAATACATTCAAATGAGACAGTATCATAGCCAGTATCATAGCCACTATTGCCACCAGTGTGAAATCAATCATCATTATCAACCCTCTGCACATACATGGCTCTTGACCTTGTACCTCAAACTTCATATATTCAGCTCAATGTGACCACTCCAATGACATCTTACAATTTTTCAAAATCAGCTTAATTAAAGACTGTGTCAAGTGGTCCAGATTATTTTTCACATAATATCAAGTGTGACACTTGAGGTGACATCACTTAGGTTCAAAATACTGATAGTAGATAACAGCATTGATGCTTCCTTTAAACAGGTATAGCTGATTTAAATGATAAAAAATCTGTCCATAATCTTACAGCTGCTACATTCATTGTAGACTCTATCTGTTCTTTAGCTAAGAACTGCTATATTGATTGTGAGAGATATTGTCCCTTCTTTACCCAGAGATACAAGATAAAAAATCTTTCACTGTCCTCTTGATATTACTGAAGAGCCCTGAAACCAGGGTTGAACTAGTTGTCAAGAAGGAATGTTACATAAGATTGCATGCATCTATCAGTTTCTATCAAGGGGATGTTCAATAATCTTGATTACTGGACCAAAAGGGTCCAGTTAAGTATCCCATGTTCTCAATTGCTGTTTGTTTATCATGCCACTTGACATCGAACAAAAGTCCTTTCTCTACACATTTGAGGATTTTTAGCTTAAACCACGCATTTCTGACAATTTCTCTTCTGCTGTTATATATCTTTGTTTTTGTTTTTTAATGACATTTAATAACATCAGTATACATTGAAATGTCACAATACTCTGAATTTTAACATAATTCTGAAAATTTTATTAAGTATATTTTATTTTCATTTATTGATGCTTTAATACAAAGAAGTCCTTTCTTTGACCTTTATTGGTCATAAAACCTGTGTCCTGGCAGTTTCCACAAAACCAGATGTTGTCTCAAGTCTAGACTGACTGATATAATATTTTATAGGATGTGGAAGCCATCAAGACATACTAATCATAGATGGGGTTTCATATTGGTCCCTGTTAGCCACTTGGGGTTTTATGATACCCTTTTGGTGTCATGGGGTAGTTACAGCCACTAATAATTTTATGGCCCCAATGTTCTTTTTGGTGCCTCAAGTAAAGAGACTTTAATGAAGCTGTTGACATTCTGCTCAAAGCACTCATAAAAAGCTAAATAAAGCCATAAATGATAAGGTTTAAAGGGCATAGTCACTTGAGTAAGGGTCAACATTGAGTAGGTAGGCATGTTAACCTATGAGCAGAAGGTTTGTTAAGGATTATATAATCTGCTCAGAAGAAAAAAATATATGTATATAAAGTGAAGTTTTCTAAAAAAAAGGCAACTAAAAGGAAATAATCTTCAAAGAATCTTCATTAAAACAATATACATTTTCAATTTTAGAACGTCACATCAGTGGTAGTAGTAACAGCAGTAGCAGTCCTGGATGCTCCCTGAGTAAAGATAATGTGCGACAGATCTTCAAGCTGATTGGTTACCTGGAGAAACGAGAGAACCTCTGCACAGAAGGACTGTTCCGAAAAACTGGGAATGTGTCTCGCCAGCGTCTATTGAGGGAATGGATTCAGGAAGGGGCGGAGTTGCAGCTCCATGACAACACATTCTCACCCCACGATGTTGCCACGGTACTGAAGCAGATCCTCAGTGAGCTTCACGAGCCTCTGCTGACACAGAAGTTGTATGAGGCCCATATACAGATTGTTGGTGAGTGGTTATTTCCTTGATGGGTTTTTTTCTCTATTCTCTAAGAATGAAAATACTATCAGTTGAGTTGAAATGTTGAAATACAGTTACTTATGCTGCTTGATTAACTTCCAAATGCATGGATATATGGACATGTGGAATTTTGAAAATCTAAGTGTTGTCTTTCCTACATGTATAAAAATGTATAAAAAATTATGAAAACTGCTGAAGGCCATTGCCATTGTACTGCTATTAAAATACATGAAACTATATAGAACATATTCAATTTATTAGTTCGTATTTTATGTAATTATTTTCAATATTTTGTTATAGTACTTTTCTCAAAGAAAGTTTAAAACTAACCCCCATGTTTGTTGTAGGTATGATGAAGCACTCCCATACAGAAAAGGAGAGACAGAAAGCACAAGGGAAACAGCTGAAGGCTCTTCAACTCCTCACTCTTCTGTTGCCAAGAGAGAATGCCATCCTGCTAGAAGCCCTTCTTGATCTTCTGCACCGTGTTGCCAGCGAGCCAGAGAACAAGATGTCTGCCAGCTCTCTTGGTGTGGTGTTTGCACCTAGCCTCATCTGTCCACGCAAAGTATGTAGTAAACATTAGATGTCATTAGAGGTTATTATGCCTAAGTTGTTAATGCTATTGTTAATGTTAATATTTTTAACACGTGTTTAAAACTTTTTTTAAGGAATTTACATGACAAAGCAGTAAAAAGGATACAATTGCTACCAAGGTACACATTTTCAGAGTAAAACAAACAATGACAACAATTTGATGATGAAAATGTAGGGTAACAGTTTATTCAGCCTTTTGTCTTTGTTATTATTGTGAATTATTAAAAAAATATTTTTTTGAAAAAAAAACCCACAAAGTACAGTAAATGTTACAACTTATATTTTCTCATTATATTAACCCAAGCCTCTTTCCCTTGTCATAACAGTTATCTCCTGAAGAGATGCAGTCGGTGTCGGTGACCTTGAGTCGAGCCATCACTACTATGATCGAGAATGCTCGGTCATTGTTCATGATTCCCCAGGAGCTTGGTGATGATGTGGCAAACTTCTGGCGTGAGATGGAGGATAGTAATATAGACATGGTTGACAACAAAGAGAACATCAGCGACAGGGCGAACATACAGAAGGCAAAGGTAAGTTGACAAATTGTAATCTTACAATATCATTGAATGTATTATTTAATATTTTTACCTAAGCAATGTTTTTGTTAATTGCAAAAAAAAAAACTTTTAATGTGTGTTATAGTTAAAATTGTAGTGATAAAACAGATAAAAATGTAAGAATATAATAAATTCAATTTATCAAAAAACCTTTCATGTCAATTCTACAGTTCATTAGTATTCAATTGTTGAATAAAAACGTGTTTAGCTAATAAAAAGTAATAAAATAATAAAAAGTTAATATATATAGTTAATAGTTGGCATTTTTTTTTTGCAGTATGGTAGCTCAAGTGCAGTCAACACAGTCTTGACATTTGCTGAGCGCAAGTCACCAGAGGAGTGCAATTCATCACAAGACACACAGGTGGCACTAGCGCAGCTTTACGCCCATGTGCAGTCGATGCCAGAGTCGGCGAAAAAAAAGAAGTTGTTGAAGCAGTTCAACCGAGCTAGTGGTCTGACACCAGTTACACCAGCCTCCAACAACATCAGCAACAACAACAGTACAAGAAAGGGCAAACATAGACGCAGTCGAACATTTGGCGAGTCACTTAAGGTATGTATTGGTCTATGTTTAATTTTCTTAATAAAATTGTTTTTAAAAAAATATTAAAGAGAAGTGTCTTTGTAAAAAAAAATGTAGTATTTTAAACAATAAGTCTTCAATGAAACTTATATAATGTATAAAAATGTATACTAAAATATTTTGGTAATTATTACATTATATATATCAATATAACCAAATTTATTTTACAGAAGCACTTCCCAATCTTAGCAAAGCACAAGCTGCGAGAGACTGAGGATTGTACCCCGGCAGCCTTGACCTGGTCTGTCACCCAACCCATCAACATTGACGACCCCGTGTGTAGTCTAAGCTATAGCAAGACCCCAGACAGTGTCTTCAGATCTGTCATGGTAAGTTGAACAACAGCTCTTTGGTACATCTGCCAAAAAAGAGGAATATGAACTTGATCTTCTACCGTGTCCGCTAAAATAATACTTTTATTATTAACTTATAAAAAGCTTGTTGAAAAGGCTCAAGTTATATCTCCCTGCCAAAGTATACTACCTTTGTCAATTAACAGGGATGTTAGTCTTAGTATAATATCTCACTAATTTTGCTAATCATCATACATCATTTAATAAAATTAAGAAACTATGATTTTAATTTCTTTTTCACTTTCTTTACAGAAGCGCAACAGCCCAGCTGTTCACATCGTTGACCTGGGAGCATCGCCTTGCAATGTGAAGCCTGTCCATGTTGTGAAACCAGTGAACCATGTACGACCAACGTGCCGCAAGCGGCTCAGCGACGAGGAGTCAGGCCCTGATGTTAAGACAAACAAGCTTCCTCATCTGGAGAATGAGATCACATACATGAAGAATGTGACACCGTGCAAGGCGCTGTACCCAATGATGCTAGTCCAGTCTCCAGCAGGCTCGTACACCGAAAGTGTCTTGTGAAAAAAATTTGGAGAATGTATTTCTCCCAGTATTCCCAGTGAACCCAGCTAGAAAGAGATTTCATGATAGCATACTTTGTGCATCAGGCTCGGGGAAAAGACAAAACTTTTGTGCTAAAAGCAGCCTAGATTCCTAGTTGCATCAAGGTTGGGTATTAGAAACTGTACATTAGCAAAAACTGAGGTGCTATGAAGCAGAATGGTGCAACATGCATGGTGTCAATCAAGATTGTGTATATTACAATCTGTAAACCATGGATTTAAGATGCACTTGACATCTTTCAAGTAAAACGAGACATCAAAACCGTCCATCACGACAACAGATGCTACATGGAGATGCAACAAGTTGTGGTATTCCAGCCAGGAAATTTGCACTTATATCATCGATGGAAATATGGTTTGTTCCAGATGTGACCAGTTGTGATAGAGCATAAAAACAATTGACATTACTGAAACTGTCCATCTGTATGGATTTGTGCAATCGCTTGGCAGAAAACTATGATGTAGATTACCATTGTAATCATTTCTGTTGCCTTTACTAAATGCAGATCATACTTTGATATGGTGAAGGGTAACATTATTGCAGATGTGTAAAAACACCTGCATCTTTGACTTTCTTCCAATTGTTCAGTATTAGCAAAGTTCTATGTAGAACAATATAAAATACTCAGATGGATTTGTAGATTAATAGAATTAATGTCAAAGCTAAAAAAATGTTCAAGTGTCAATTGCGTCTTTGTTAAACAGAGAAAGGAAAGTGTGCATGGATTAAAATGAAGAACATTTTAGTATTTATTAAAAGCCAGGAAAAGGTATCATTTTCAGATATAATGAGTTGGTAGCTCTTTAATTATGGCTTTAAATAGATCAGTAACAGCTTAATGGTAAAAATGTGCTTATATGCTTCCATAAAGGGAGATAACTTATGCCTTACAGAATATATCGTTCTCTTACCTCCCTTGAGAAAATGTGCGCTCTTCAGTGCTGTGAAAAAGGACGTGCGTATTTGATGTTATAATAAGCGATCGTCTAGTAATTGTGATCTTTGTGTAGGTTGTAAAGATTTTCACATTGTTGCTTATAAGCAACAGATATGTTGCAGATATAGTATAATGTTATATAAATATATCCTTTTATAGCCAATGTGTTCTACTATGTCAAAGGTTCTTTCTCACAATTTGACTTACCATGTCATGACATAGGGTCTTACCCTTTAAAAAAAGTTTTCCGAAAAGTTTTTACTAGCAGTGGTGAGATATCCTTATCTTATTTATTTACCATTTGTTACTTATTTGTTAAAGTAGTTCACATCTCTTCTTTCTATCATTTCTTTGTTGTTCATTTGTTTTTTTCTTTCTCTCTTTCCACTGTTAGTAAAAATGATTGTATATCTTCCTTAGCAACTAAATTCATAGCTTGTAAAATTTCTTAGCTCTTAGTCAAAAGTTATATGGTTTTGTTTTAGTTTTAACAAGCTATGTATTTACTTGCTAGTAGTAATCTGTCATATAGTGCTATTTCTTGTATTATAAATACATGTCTTGTCATTAAATATGTAAATATTATAAAACAATTGACCCATCAGAGTTTAAGACATATTCAAATAAAATATATTAATTATATTCAGAAAGTTGATTTTTCTTTTCAAATCCACAAAAGCACATCTTTACTGTGTTAGCGTGCTTTCGAACACATCAGCTGTTTTCGGCAGTAATAAAGGTAGCCACGGCAAGATGTCCTTATGCTTGAAGACATCTACTGGGACGTATGGAATACAATATCTGATATCATTTCAATAGACAAATGCATCATTTCTACTCAATGGGAACAATAATGATATAAAAATTGTCCGCCATGATAGATTTTAGCTTACATATTGGTTGTTTTTGTATTCGCAGGCTTCAAAGTGACCAAAAAGTAATCAAATAATTTTCTGTTTTACTTATACATGTCAATTATCAATTAGATCAATTTAATAATTTAATTTGTTGATAATTAACGCAGGCTCATTATATTAAGCAAAATGTGACTGCCATGAAATCTTACACCAACGTCTAAATACGTGGGGTTTAATCTATGTTCAAGAACATGTTAATCGATCCGTTTTCCAATCTTTCTTGTTACTGTACAAATATTGGATACAGATTATTAAGAATTCATCATATAAATAAATTTTCGAAGATATTTTTTAACCAATACAAAAAATTGTAGATTCTACAACTTATATGTCATAGCCAGATTTCGGTAATTTAAGTTTAATATTAATTTCGTATCTTGAAATATAGTCTAATAATCGTATTTACCAGTTGACGGGTAGATTGACACCCCTGAGGCCAATTAAGCCCCTAATTAGCCAGGACTGCCGGTGTAGGCGTTTTCATTATCCTACGCTCAGGGCAATAAAACTCCAGGTGCGGAAGTTGGACGACATCTGACAAGAATGTGTGATTCTTACCACAATATCCACACTCTAGTAAAACTTTGACCCAACACTTTGTATGTAAATGAAGTGAGTGTTTATGTAACATTGAAGTGTGATAAGTTAGGTCTCAGAAGTAATTAAAATTTCTATAGATATTCTTTTACATTTACATTCTTTTTACAATTATGTCTATTTTAGACACCACAATTTTATTTGAATATGAAAAATGTAAAAGTATTTTACATGCTAAATATTCATTAAGGAAATCTGTATCAGCGAGACATACGAACATGCTGGTAAGATTAAAATGTCTAAATATTATGTCCCCGCTTCCAACAGTAAACTCTTAGATCAGTCTAAAATACTTATATAATACTAAAAATGCTTCTAATTTAAAACGCTTAAAGGTGCTGTTTGGATGGTGAATGTTTACCCATGTGAGCAGTTAAATGTAGGCATATCATGGTCCCTTAAAGTTATTCTATAATAAATCGATGCACAGCGCATTTGAAAGCTGGCAAATCTTCGGCTGCAACAAAAACTTTTCTAATAATATTGATTATACATTGGAATAAAACTTGCAACACAGTCACTAACCTCCCATGATAGAAACCTTTATATTAAACCCACAATACATTCTAAATGACTGTATTTGAACTAAAATTAGGTGTAAAATAAATACTCAAAAATGCTACTGGATGCTACCAAATTGCACAGATTGGTAGTTTAAAATAAACTCCCAGTTATTGATTTCGTCATCACTACATCCCTGCGATATGAATTTAAATCTCTGTTGCACCATTCTTTTTAGAACACGTGCGGTAAGTTTAGACAATGCTGCTGTGAGCTAACGACATCTAAACTACCATAGACAGACCATGGAGATTTCGAATAATCGCTGTCATAACCTGGCAAAGAGCCGCAGAAGGCAGTATATCGCAAATATCTCGGCTCAGCAGATAAAGCATATTTAGTGGAACACTCGTTCTTATAACATTTTGCTCTCGCCTTTCGCACCTTTCTTACAGTGATATTGAAAGTGAATGAAATTTCTGTGCATTGTTGTTCATTCATAAATCATCTAACTTGCATACATATATCTGTATTACACAATATACTCACTTCGCCGTCTGGGATTGGGATTGGGATTAGCCGGCATTTTTTGCCGATACTGCGCAGCGACATTTCTATCATTATAGCACAGGGGCACTTATGAGGTGCCCAGGGACTGAACCCGGCCGGTCCATTATACTGACACCGACGAGTCAGGCGTAATGCTGTCCCCTTAGCGCCGAGCGTTAGGAGGGAAGCCACTACTACCAACTTTAAAGTCTTTGGTATGACCCGGCCGGGGTTCGAACCCACGACCTCCCGATCTGCAAGCCGACGCTCTACCATCTGAGCTATTGCGGTCGCCGCCTGGTTTAAACAGATTACAAAATAAATGTTAAGCTCTGAAGCTTGCCTGAGCACAATTAACGACTATAATCTCCTTCCACATAATATTTACGTCAGTACACTCTCTGTCTGTATAATTATAATATAATATTATTATTATTGTTATTGCCGCAAATTAAAAAAAAACAACAACAACAGCTTGGACTCATTTCGATTTCAATGTGTTTAAATATATTCAAGGTGTAAATACGTGCTTACTGCTCTTATCTGAAGCACTGGAAACATGTAATGGTATAATGGAAACAAAATACCTCAAAGGAAGTTTTTTTTAAAAATTTCGAAGTGGGTTGGGGGTCCGGACAGCTGACCCCACGACCCCTCGCTAGATCCGCCCATGATCAGCGGGGTAGGATGGCCGAGAGGTAGATTCGTCGAATTCTAATTACTCGTGGTTTTTATGCCTCGGCGTGCGAGTTCGAGTTCCTGCCTGTACAAGCAATGTAAGTACGTCTACAACAACCACCACCACCGCCACAATAATTATTATTACCTTTACCACAACCAACCCCATAATCACAAATACCATCACCCCCATATTACCAAAACCATTACTACCGATACCATCACCATAACAACCACCAACCACATAAACACTACCATAACCACGACCACCAAACCTACATCAACATAACCACCATCACCACCAATCACACTACCATCACCACCTGCACTATCACCACCATCACCATCACTAACGCTATCATGATTTTTATTAACATCACATTACAAAAAATAAAATGAAATAATTATTTGAAAAGAAACTGTTAGCATTAACAACACCCGAAGACGATAAATTTATTTTATTAAGAACAAAACAAACGCACAAACAAAAACAACTAAACTTCATTTAAAAAAAACAAAAACAAAACGTTTTCAGCTCGTAAGCATTTTCAAGTATGATGTGAGAGATCGTAACAAGGCATTTCTTGCGGTTTACGGTGATTAAATGTCTTTTCAGCAATCTCCAACGCAGTGATCTCCCCCTTTCAGTAAGGAGAATCTCTGCTACCACACAGAAATCCTTCCAGATTTAATTTTTGTTCAGTAAAATGACAATCGGAATGAATGTGTATGTTAGAGAAACGACTGATAATGGATGGAAAAACAAATTCTAACGATAAAGAAAAAAAAGAATGTATTTATCACTACAATCGTAACAACTCGGCCATTTCCGTCCTTTCGCCGAGGGCGAAATTTCAGTGTTACACCGGTTCAATGTAAACAATAAGTGGATATTGTTGAAGAAATTCACAAAGTAATAACGGAGTTTGACTCCTCCATAAAAGCGAAACCCAAACAGATCGAGTGTCTGCAGTCTATGTTGACAGGCAAAGACGTCATAGCTATCGTCACGTGATTTTGTATGATGGCAGTGGTTTTAAGCGAGCGTAGCGATGTCGTAAACCCTGTGCGGAGTTTGTCTTTTCAGATGACTGTCATGTGTGCTACACGTTCTGTTGGGCTCTCACATTTCGTATTAAAAATGCTGCAAGGAGTCGTGTGCATTGCGAACTGCAATTCCTACTATGTTTGACTAAGCCATGTACTTCACGTGCAATCCGTGCGTAAATCTATCAGCGGTTATTCGGCGTGTCTGGGAAATCAAGCAATTGGATTGGACACGAGAGGGAAGGAATGCTCTTAAGCTTGTTTCGTTAGAAGACGATCTATTGTTCGCGTGACAATCTGAAACGACAGGCAATGAAAAACGTAAATGCTAATGCTAAGTACATACATTTCTATAACAAATCGGTCGACAGTCTTTGTTGAAGCATTTTAGTGTCGAAAAATACACAAAGCACTAAACTTAATACAGGCCTGGAGTTCAAATCATGCAGCATTTGGTCACGTGATGAAAACAGCGCACATGATCAACTCGGATTTGAAATCCGGAGGTGCCGGAAAATCATATCGTGATTCAACCGTTTTCTTCAGATCAGAAATGCATAGTAAGTGTTATAATTATATCCGAGGTGATCCGATAGGCCTACTAGAGACGGAGATTACCGAATATTCAAATCAAACGTGTTAAAAAACCCTGTCATTTTCACTTTGACTTTGGTCCGGTAGTGGCGTTATACGCTTTTCTCCATCTTCATCAGGTCAGAATCCCCATGTGAGTAAGTAGTTCAATTTTATAAATGTTAAATTCTAGCAAAACCCAAAGGAATAAATTTGCATTTTACATATTCAAAGAATTCGAAAGTTACTCCTGCATCCTCACTTGGGGATTATGACCTGATGAAGATGCAGTTAGTTTTGATTTTTGAAAATTACGATGGCCATCATTATTGCGAAAATAATGTCTTGTTGAAATTCTTAAAGACAACTATAAAACCCAATTTTATTAACAAAAGGCAGTACGATTAAAAAGTACTTTGTTTCTTAAATATAAACATCTAGTTACAGTGTACTATATAGACTTCATAATACAGACTTTTCAATATATTTTTTATATACGGAAAAAGCGACACAATGTACCCGTAATTAACAAATGTGTTAATTAATTTCAATGTGCATGGTTCATGTAACATGTTGTGGGCAGAGCTTTATACACTGCTTTGAGCAATAGACCTTGTGACACAAACACATATCACATAATTTGCAGTATGTTATTACAACTTCCTATGCTGCACCATCTTTACGTTCATCACGATTTATTTTTTATAATGTTGCTTGGGTGTATTTTCTTTCCTTAAAAACAACAACAACAAACCAACAACAACAAAGCTGTCAGGAATCTTTCTTGCATTGTTATTTTATGACTTATTCGATAAATTCGAGATTTATAAAAAAATACTTTTACCAAAGTCTGCAACGACACCTGCATCAACAAACAACAAAAACAACAACAACAAACCAACAACAACAAAGCTGTCAGAAATCTTTCTTGCATTGTTATTTTATGACTTATTCGATAAATTCGAGATTTAAAAAAAAAAAAATACTTTTACCAAAGTCTGCAACGACACCTGCATCAACAGGCAATTATGTTAAATACAATGTACTATTTAAAGTCTTGGCAGTGCCTTCGATTATTACTTAACGGAATATCAATATGTCGCTACCAATGCACCTAGATGTTGCGTTATTATTGTATTGTTTTAATTTTTTGTTTGAATACCTGTTTGTAACGAGCAATTGACGATCAGCATCAATAAACTGTCAATAATGATGGAGTTCCGGAGCATTCCACAACAATTGTAGTCTGCAGTAACAATATATTTCTGACGTTTTTTTGTTGTTGTCATTTTGGTACACATTCTTCTAATTATTTTCTATTTTCTTTGTCGGGGTGTATACCAATAAAATAATTGCTATTTCTGCGTTATGTAGTAAGGTTGCAATATGCTAACACTAACCCTATTCCGTGCGCTGTCCTACATTCATTCGTACCACAATAAGAGGTCGCGTTCTTTTTGTGTGGTTACTTTCTGCTGCAAGACATCAGAGCTTTTTTATCATTTGTAGTAAAATATGATAACAAGTATTGCAAGTAAGATGATAAATATGCAAAACCATGAGGTCAAAGAGTGCATAGGCTTACAGCTGTGAATAATTGGAAGCTTGATTGTACGCTCACTAATTTTGGTACATATATCAAGCGATCAATGTCGAAGTATATTTCTATGACCATGTATACTTATTTCCTTAATAATCGCCTTCTGCTGTTTTTTCACTGTTGTCGACATTTTATTATTGCTCGCGGTCTTGTTACCCTCGACATAAGTCGTTCTTTTTGAAGAAAACACTATACAAATGTACTTATCAAGATAAGTGCTACTGCTAGTTTTCCTTACTGTCTGCTACATCAAAATACTTTGCATATGCATCAATCGGAACTCCTCGGGTAATTCCTTCCTCGGGACAATCATCCCTCGGATGTATCTAGTGCAATGATACTTACGACAATCACGATCACAAGGGTGCGCCGAATAATCACAAACATACCCCGTGATAATAACACGGAAACGGAAGATTCAACCATTCAATACTCTACTAGTCCTAAGTGCTTCATTTATTGTCTGTGTGCTGTTTTCTGTAAAAAAACATTTTTCTGCAGCTAAGCTTACGAGATGCACCAGAACAACAATAATGTGATTATTAACAGCCGTGATTACAAAAATATACCACAGTACGATTAGTTATAATATCGCCAAGAATGTTCATATGATCGGTATGTGTTTTCTTTATAGACTTGGTTAACCTTACAGCTGTGAATAAATGGAAAGCTTGAATGAACGGTAACAGTACAGGTATTGGCTCACTAACTATGGTACATATACCAAACGATCAATGCCGATGTATATTTCTATGTCCATTTATACTTATTTTCTTAAAAATCACCGTCTGCTGTTGTTTTTTTTCACTGTTGTCGACATTTTATAACTGCACGCGGCCTTGTTACCCTCGACATTAGTCGTTCTTTTTGAAGAAAAAAAACTATACACATGTACTTATCAAGATAAGTTTCTGCTATTGCGGACTAGTACTCGTTTTCCTTACAGTCTGCTACATCAAAATGCTTTGCATATGCATCAATCGGAACTCCTCGGGTAATTCCTTTCTCGGGACAATCATCCCTCGGATGTATCTGGTGCAATGATACTTACTGAAATCACGATCGTTTTGTTTGCCGGAAGCCGGAAGAAGAATATGCCTAAAAGGTAGTTCAAAACAAAACATAGACAATGCCATCGATTGACAGCTGGGTGTCTGCTGCGCTGGGTAAATTAAAATTGGATGATTTAAATTCGAAGCCGCTACAAACTGAAGTTTTACAGGCATCGTATTGTCGTGAGCTGTCACCTAAGCTGCCATCTTTGTTTTGACGACTGTATTAAAAGCAGTCCCATTTAGAGAAATGGCCGAGGTCATCCGACTACCCAATCTCCCATGCAGAGTTGTCGTTCGTTCCTCTCTCAGACACCTCTGCAATGGGCTCACGTCAAGATTTTTGACGGAAATTTTAAAGTGTTATTTTAAGGATATTTTCAAATTAAAATAATACTTCTACATAAAATGAATGAACATCTACTAAAAAGACATATATTGAAATAAATAATTAAAGATATTTAATTAATTCAAGCGCACTATTTTTGGATGAATAACATAGTAATATTAATGCGCATTTGTAAATGAACATGGACATGATCCACGAGGCAGTCACGTGGATCGAAAATAGTCCCGACATTAAGTGAGCCAATAACAGAGGTGAATGTATGAGCCGATGGTAGAGAGTGCTGACTACATTTATACATAAGAGAGATGATTTGTGAGTTATCCGAGGTGTTCCGATTGCACGTGCATGTGGCAATAAAACACTCACTAAGGCATTGCCAAACAGTTGCGATTTCCTGTTATCGGCTGCTACAATATCTTCTTGTTATTGCCTGGTACATTTTATTTCTCCATTCACAGAACTAAAGACATTATAACTTTACCCTTTTAATTTTTTCCCCTTAAATTTTGCCTGTTAGAAATTTGAATTGAACGATGATAATTATTATACACTCTCAAATGTTTCATTAAAAAGCGAAGGCACCCTTGGCTGTCATGTACTCACTGAGTGGGCTCGAGACCCGGTCATGGCGAGTAATTTAATGCGTGGAGGTGTTCCTGCTGACTTGCGGTGCGCCGGTGATGCTGTTCAGACATCTGTCTAGTGACTTATTAAGAAAGAGGCAACAATAACTGAACATTGCAAAATAAGATTGATTGTTCATAACTGACCATTAATTAAGGGTAATATTTACATTTTACGTGTAAAGCCTGATTCCTGATTATTTTGTAAGAGGTGGCTTTCATATATATGTACCCGGCCCTCGTGGAGGTGCGCAATCGGAACATCTCGGATAATTCACGAATCATCTCTCGGATGCATGTAGGTAGTTGGATCACCTCGGCCATTTTCCTAAATCGGACTTATTTTGGGGTGGTTCCACTAAATACCGACCGGAAGTAGAATGTGTGACATTGGACTTTTTGTCTTTAGTAACAGTCTATTGCTATGTTTTGGCATTAAATTTCCTATTTTGAAGGTAATCTGAACCTTTTGGTATCAAAAGGAAGCTGAAACTATGTAGAATTAAAAGAAAGCAAAAGTCTTTAGCCCCTATGCACAATAATGGACTGATCCACTTTTACTGGAAGTACATATATCATTGAAATTTGGCGGTTACCGACTGGCAATTTGGCGGTATGCGCAGTCTATGAAGCTGAACCTTCTTACAAGTTGCAAAAGTTGACTTATTTCTGGGTCTTTCTGATAGACAATAAATAGCTCATTTCACCTATATATGGTTATGGGGGTCCATCATAACTTGGTCATGGTGCAATTTGTTTCCATCTTTTCGCGATTCACTAAAGAATATAGAACTAACTTATTTAGTGTCGTCTAACCTTTTGTGTCAGAAGGTCAAAACAAAGATGGCTGCTCGGATAACAGCTAAATATAGAACGATGTCAATTAAACGTCAGTTTGTGGCTGCGCTGACGTAAATCGACATTGATATAGTGCAAATATATAAATAAAATATTTTGTCCTGCACAAAAACAAAGATTCACATGCTTTTAATATTAAACACGCACCAGAACAATGGCATTAAAAACTGAGTAACATATTTTGTCGAGGGAAACTAGACTAGTTCTGGCAACAATTAGTATTAACGAGGTCGGCATGTTCTTCTGAATTTAGACAGAAAAACCTTGATGTTATATTAACTATATTTCCATAATGCAATTTTATATAAGTTTTCCGCCAACTTATAACTCCTCTGGCTGCTTAGTCTCTCACCGCGTGGGTTCGAGTCCCGTTCGGATCGAATGACGTAATGTAGGAATGTCTTCCAGCTGGCCTGCGGTGCGTCGGTGGTTCTATCCAGACATTTGTCTTGGATCTTTCTCCACCGAAATAGCTGGACGTCACTATGATGATCATAATGGGTCGCTGCGATGTATTTCAAAAACAACAACATCAAACAAAGAAGATTTTCCATAGCATCTATTATTTCTTCCATACATGTATAACATATTATTACATCTACTGCACTTCCTTCAGAAATAATTTTATTTTGACCAGATGTATTATTTTGTCCATAAATTTTGGGGAAAAAATCATGCGATTTATGACATTTAAGGACCGGTCGCAATAGCTCAGGTGGTAGAGCGTCGGCTTGCGGATCGGGAGGTCGTGGGTTCGAACCCCGGCTGTGTCAAACCAAAGACTTTAAAGCTGGTAGTAGTGGCTTCCCTCCTAACGCTCGGGGCTAAGGGGACAGCATTACGCCTGACTCGTCGGTGTCAGTATAATGGACCGGCCGGGTTCAGTCCCTGGGCACCCATAAGTGCCACTGTGCTATAATGATAGAAATGTCGCTGCGCAGTATCGGCAAAAATGCCGGCTAATCTCATCCCATCCCTATGCCATTTAAATTTATTATTTACCATGGACTTATACAGCTTAACAGACCCGAATTGTATGAGTATTTCATTCCATACCGGAAAATCTGGAAATATGACACTTTCTTTGGAATAGAATAACTGCTGTGGAACCAAAAGGTGCGCCGAATAATCACAAACATACACCGGAATAATAACAAGAAGACGTCAGGTTAAACCATTCAATTCTTCACTAGTCCTAAGTGCTTCTTTTATTGCCTGTGTGCTGTTTTCTGTAACACACATTTTTCTGCGGCTAAGCTTACGAGATGCACAAGAACAACAATAATGTGATTATTAACAGACGTGATTACAAAAATATACCACAGTACGATTAGTTATAATATCGCCAAGAATGTTCATATGATCGGTATGTGTTTTCTTTATAGACATGGTTAACCGATGATGTAGCTCTATGCATTCTATCAAGCAAATTAATACAGGTGAGACTTTCTGTAAGTACTTTAATTACCTAAGGATGGCATTTCTTTGCATTATTTTACACTGGCGCAAGAATTTTGTTTATATCTGCAATTTTGTAATTTATGGTTATGAAATGCATGTTATTTATGCCATCTTGTAGAATATTGTAGCCTTAAGGATTGAGTTTACAACTCATCCTGATTCATTAAGGTTTATACGAAAATTTATTTTTCTTTGTTGAGTCATAAAAAATACACAAAATTATTAAGTTTTCCTCAGAATGTACTCGGCACTGCAAGGCTAGTGAGTGCATCAATGAAATACAAATTTACATAAGTAATAAAAAACACGCGACTGGCTTAGATCATTAATATTCTTTGTGCGCTATTGTGGGAAGGATTTAAATGCACTATGACATAGATTCATCTGCTTCTAAATCCCCTAAGCGCGCAGAACAATTTGTGATTGTTAGCAGAATGTTTAATATTCATTACACTTGGTATACTATATAGCATATTTTTACTTTGTAAACCCAATAAAAATTGTTTCTTAGCAAAGCTCACTCCCTAAACTTGTCCAAAATGTTTGTATTTCTATATTGTGTGTGTGCGTGTGCGCGCGTGCGTGTGTGTGTGCGTGTGCGCGCGTGCGTGTGTGTGCGTGTGCGCGCGTGTGTACTGCGTGTGCGCGCGTGCGTGTGTGTTCGTGCGTGCGTGTGTACTGCGCGTGCGCGCGTGCGTGTGTGTGCGCGCGTGCGTGTGCGCGCGTGTGTGTGTGCGCGCGTGCGTGTGTGTGCGCGCGTGCGTGTGCGTGTGCGCGCGTGCGTGTGTGTGCGTGTGCGCGCGTGTGTACTGCGTGTGCGCGCGTGCGTGTGTGTGCGTGCGTGCGTGCGTGTGTGCGCGTGTGTGTGTGCGTTTGTGTGCGTGCGTGTGTGTGTGCGTGTGCGCGCGCGTGCGTGTGTGTGTATTTGCTATGGGGGTTACTGTGCACCCTTATAATTTTAGTATCATCTTTTCAGTAAATGCTATATGTGATAAAAAAATGATATACTAACGCCTTAATTTATTCTATTCAAAATCTGTATATTGAAAAAAAACAGAGAGGCGTTGTTGTTTTTTTACAAATATTTTGTTACATCAAGTATTACCTGATCAGAAATATGATTAAAGTGTATTTTAAATAAAAAAAAAAAACAGCAAGAGCGGGCAAACGCACGAACAAGTTTTTAATTTGCGATTAAAATATTTGTATAATTTTCGGTAAAACACTCGAATTTCTGACACATGTAGAAATGAAAAAATAAGAAATGTTCCCAGTGTGCCTGTTTTCCTGTTGTTTTTTACAGCATTTGACATCTTTTCTTCTTCTGCACCTTATCCCTCGTCTAAAATACCAATACCAAGTTATAGTCTGCACTCAAGCTACAGCTTGTTCAGCCGACTTTACAGTTTACCCTCTGGTCATTGGGTGTATTCGTTAATCCTGTACTACGGCAGCTTACACATGGCACTGGGAAGTCATATTACTGACACAAATAACCCTCATAGACACCCATATATACACCTGGGTGGAGTGGAACAATTCTAGGTAAATTTCTTGCTCAAGGAAATTTGCGGCAACCTGACCGGGGATCGAACCACAGGCCCCATGATACGGAGTTGTACGTACGTCCTTCAACTGGACAATTCCGCTCCTCAAACACATGAGTGTACGCACGTGCTTGCTCACGCAGAACGATAAAATCGACTTCCACTAGTAGCACGAAATTCACGTGCAGTGAGTGAAAAACACCTCTTTATTTATTGTCCACAATTTGCGTTGTGAAAGTCATCTGAAAAGAAAGCGGTTCAAATGTTGAAGGCGATTCCATGTAACAGGTCAGTCGTTTAATTTTGTTCATTGCATATGCAGGTCTCATGTGACATTCTGCACGTGGATGTAATTGTATCGTGGCGTACATTGATTGCAATATATACAATAAATCATTGTACAGGGTGGCAGGAGTTGAGGTTCTTAACTACACTAGACATCTCTAGTTTCCCTGGTATATCTGAAAAGATGAAACCTACAACACAGGCTTGCGGATCGGTGGGGGGGGGGGGGGGGGCGGGTGGCGGGTTCAAACCCCGGCCGGGACAAACCAAAGACTTTAAAGTTAGTAGTAGTGGCTTCCCTCCTAACGCTCGGGGCTAAGGGGACAGCATTACGCCTGGCTTGTCGGTGTCAGTCCCTGGGCACCTCATAAGTGCCCCTATGCTATAATGATAGAAATGTCGTTGCACAGTATCGGCAAAAATGCCGGCAAATCCCATCCCTACAACACATATACAGCGGGCGGGATTGGAGGCACCCGTGGCGTAGTGGTAGAGTAGCCGATTTATAACTCATCTGACTACTTAGCCTCTCACCGCGTGGGTTCGAGTCCCCTTCGGACGAAGGACTTAATGTGGGACCGTCTTCCGGCTGATTTGCGGTGCGCCGGTGTTTCTTCCCAGACATTTGTCTACAGTCTTCCTCCATCAAATAGCTTGATGGCGCTAAAATGGTCATAGATGGATGCTGCGATTTATTAAAACACAAACACACAAAAATCCACAAAACCCCCCCAACAAAAACAACAACAAGCAAACACATAAAGAAACAAGAAAGAGCACGGATGTGAGACACCCAAGCCACCACTAAGAGCGTGTGCTTTAAACAAGAACTATACAATCTCTTCCACTGCCAATTCATTACATAAAAATGTGAATGGAACTAGATTATCGGCTATTTGCTTTCTTCCTAGTTGTCTGCCACATCTGTTATTATTACAAGCTGCATTGTTAAAATCGGCGTGCTCGGTTTCTTTCGTTGAACAAGATCTCGCCAAAACAGTGCGAATTCCTAATAATGGTCGCTACATTTTTTTATAATTAAAAAGTACACTTTAATGTTGCAACCTACACTGTTAAAAAAGGAATACTCACGTATTTTCTCCGAATGTCACTAAGAACAATCACTTTACTCAGAAGTGTATTTCCCACTTCAACCGACCCACTTTGTAAATTTTATAGACCCCCCCCCCCCCCCCCCCCCCCGCCTGAAAAAAATAAAAAAATAAAGTAAATAAATAAATAAACAAATCAGAGTGAATTGTGCTAGAGTATATTCTACTGCAGCATATCAATTTGTATTTAGTGGGACGATAAACCCAATAAACAAACAATTTGTATTTAGTAGTGTACTGTTTTATTATTGTTTTGTCCTGCACCGTTTTACATAGTGGATAAATAGGCGACCTTGTACTTCAAAAGTTGAAATTGCTGTACAGGCAACAACTACAAACAAAACCCAACTTTGTTATATATTATTCTGATCACGCGCTTGTTTTTTTAAATTTAAAACAGGTACCACCCAAAATATTTGCAGATGTCAAATAATATCAGAAATGTTAAAAGATTCTACATATCTGCATTGTAAAATAATATCAGACATCCTAAAATCTACATATCTGCGTCCTAACATGAAAGTTAACACTTTCATTGCTCGCTATACACGCTTTAGTTTTAACCTTTCGTAACAAAATAAGATTTCATGCGCATAAATTGTTACTTATCTTTTGGTATAAATTTCTCTAATGCAGACGAGAAATAGTTTCGAGCATTGTTGGCTTTCTTTTGTTAAGTTAAGAATGAATGGAAATGAAGTTGCGCCGTGTTTTATTGTAATATGAACTAGATATTTGCATCTTAGTGGTAACTGAGATACCTGTTGGTTGTTGAACACCTGTTAACAACGGGGAAAAACACTTTAAATCTGGCTAACCATGTATTGTTTGTCACTCGTAAATCTCAAAACGATATTTTTACAAATTATGGAATTTTAACACAAATAAAACATTCGTTATATGTTATATTCACTTTCACTGGTAGATTAGATTCGTAAAATTGTGGTACTGCACCTTTTGTTTTAAGATGAATACGTAAAATGTCAAGTGATTTTAGCCACTTATGAGATTGTTGTAAGTTTTTAACCTACCGTTTATCACGCTGAACTTTATGCACTTAAAGGTGGTTTGCATATATCTAATACATGAAACAACGTTGTACACTTGTTCTGGAGGATGTATGCGTAATCAATAATAATGTATATAGACTTATACTTTAGTTAGTAAAGACTGTTTATAATATTCCTTCAATTGTCAGGCAGTACAAATCGTGAAATATGAAGTGTTCAATGGCTGTTACTTCCAAATCTATAAATAAGCACTATAGTGGTCTCTGCTAAAAATAGATATCGACGTCAGAGCGAATTAACCCAGTGACGTGCTCTCAAAAGTAAGTTGTCATGTGGTTTTCTAAGTTTAAAAATAGTTATCTCTGTAGCGTGGCTTAGATAGGTAACACTTGTTTGCAATCTCGAGATGGGATTTATGATTGATTGTTCACACAGACCCATGACTTCACTGAACAACATTTTGCAGGACCTTTTCAGATAAGTCTAATTTCGTTATATGAGAAAAAATGTTGGTCCAAACTGCCGGATACCACCTTTAACATATAGTAATGATTTATTATGTCATAAGTAAATATATATGTATATGTTGATACAATTGGAAATGCGTTGACCCGCGCAATACAATTCTGACAGGGTTGCATGGCTGAGCGGCTAGAGTCTATACTCCCCTGCTCCTCACGGCGTGGATTCGCATTTTCAGTCATGGCAAGAACTTTCATGTGGGATGGTCTTCCATCTAATCTGTTGTGGTTCTACCCGAATATATATCTGTATATCTGGAATCTTCCTCCACCAAAAACAAGCTGGACATCGCCAATTTGACAATAAGTGTGTCGGTGCCATGTAAAAAAAGATCTGACATTTTTTTCAGCTTCATTGTTTACAAAGAGTTATTTAAATGTTCAGAATATCTTATCCTTATTATGGTGTTGTTTATGATTCAAATAAATGGGCCATATAAAAATGACTAACACCCCAAAGCAAAGGTAAATAATACCCAGAACTTACATTAAAAGTATAATGTATATTTTTCTAGCGTTCTCAGTTTATCGGTGTGTTCCTACACTCAGAAATTGTTTGCCGAACACACCATTACATCAGCGTTTAACACAACAAATTAATCGCTTAATTTATGTTTTAAATAATTCGGACGTACTTGTTTGCACAGAAAAATGCGTTCTGTTTACTCGTTTTCGTTCCAGTGTGCCAGACGCTTTATCGATCACTACGGCGTCGCTTCTTGTGATGTTATCTTCCTCAGTAAGACTTTAATGGCCCGCATGGCTCCCAACATATTTCCTGGATAATCACAACGACCTACATAAATGTGGACTAGATAAATTAAACTTCTTAAAAGAACACCATCCACTTTTCCCTGTTAACGTTCAGAACCGGACAAACTATCTACATTTGTGCAACTCCATTTTTCCACAAAGGGGCGCCCGTAGTATAGTAATAGAGTCGGGGACTTGTATCTCCTCTGACACCTCACACCACACCTCGAGAGTTCGAGTTCTCGTTGGGGCGAAGGATTTAATGTGAGAAGATCTTCAAGCTGACTTGTGCTGCTCCTGTGGCACGCCAAAGTAGCTGGACTTCGATATAATTTCCATAATTGAGATGCTGAGATGTACTTCTAAAATACAAAACGATGCCAACAAAGCCATGCTAACCTAACATACAACACTGAAGGTTATTCAGAACTTGTTCTGTTGTTCTTTCACTGTAAGGTTAGCCCCGCCCTCTTTTGGCGTCGGTGGCCTGACCGCCTGGATCCGAGCCACGGTCGGAGCAATTTTCCTTTTATGTGTTTCAGGTGTTCCACTTGATCTGCGGAGTGCTGGTTGTTCTCCGTTGACCGAGGCAGGATGTTGTTATAGTCGATGTGGAATCGATGTATTTCAAAATGTTGATTGTCTTTTATATAATTTCACTGCGATTATTTTCGTTTGTTTGATATAGCTGAATATATTATTAAGTACTTTACTCAAATATAATTTTTAAATAATCTTAATTTGAAATAGTACATTTGTTTGCTGGGCTGGTAAGTGCAACGGTACTAAAAGGTATTTTGTATTTTAGTGCATATGTTTGTTTGACATAGTTTCACACGAGTTAGATTTGCTGTAAACGGACAAAAAATGTAATTAGTTTCCGCGTCTTTATTTATATAACAGACGTTTTATTTGCCATCATGGCGTTACTTTCAGAAATGTTACCCTTCCGCTAAGGGAATTTTATTGCGAACACGTCTCCAACAGATTACACGGATAATGACCTAGACATGCCGTACTGTGATTAAGATTGATTAAGAAGTGTAAGAGGGGGAATGTAAAATAATAATTAGATTAATTTAATTACAACAAAACACACACACCCGCGCGCGTGAACACTCTCTCACACACACACACAAACACACACGCGCACGCACACACAAATAACAACAACAACAAAAAACACACACACAAAAACATCAACAAAAACAAAAACAATACAAAAAACAAATACAACGTGCATTTACGTTTTGCCTGAAGTTTTGCGGAGTGATTATTTTACTATCAATAAGTTTTGCAAATTAACAGTGGTATCCGACAATTTTACCCATGATGTTATGGATACTTAAATATTTATTTTGTACATTACCTGAATTGTTAGACACTACAAATCGAGAAAATAAGTCCCTCTAAATGTTTCTTTTTTACAATCTATAAATGACTATGATGTGGATTTATTTTTGCTAAAAATAGATGTTGACGTCAGCGCGGCTAATGAATCGCATGACGATATACGTAAAACTTGATTTCGAAAGTAAGTGATCACGTAGTTTTCTTAGTTTAAAAATAGATAACCGTGCAGCGTGGCTAAGATAGGAAATATCTGTTTGCTGTGTCGGGTATGGTGTTATGCTTCACTTTTCACATAGATGTTGGACATAAATATTATGTTATGCTACGCATTATATCTTTATATGACTTAATTAACGTTTTTAATAGGACTATGGTGACTTATAGGCCCGTTGGCTTAAGTGTTGTTTGAACTCCACATTTATTGCTGCACTTATTTACCACGTTGTACACAAGTCGCTATAATTTACTCTTGTTGTTATTTTAAACAGCATTTGGCGAACTTTTGTCAGCCAGCTATAATCCATTTGGTCCTTTGAGAGACAAAATAGGTCCAAACTGTCGGATACCATTTTTAAGCCCCAGTTGACTTTCTGCATGCCTTGCCTGCCTGTCTGCCTGCCTGTCTGCCTGCCTGGCCTTTTTGTTAGAAATAATAAAAAAGGAATCTTAAAACAAACTGACAAATCACGTGATTGCATCACCATAGAAAAGTAAGGAAAAACTTGAGTCTGGTCGGTTATAGGTATCGATTTGTAACTCCTCAGCCCCTAACCGTGTCGGTTCGGGTCGCGGTCAGGGCGGGAACTGTTATGTTGGAAGGTCTTTCAGCTGCCATACGGTACGCCATTGGTTTAACCGAAACCTTGTGTCTTGGATCTTCCTCCACCATTATTTAGTTGGATGTCTCAAATATGGCCATAAATAAGTCGGTGCGATGTAAGGAACATATAAAAATAATAATAAAATAAAATAAGATTGTATTTTATTATTTTATTGTATAAATAATGTTATCAGGCTTAAAGTTAAGTTGTATCTTAATGTTCAGATAGTTCACATTCCCCTTGCATTAAACTAACAAAATACATCGCTACCTTTAAATTGCCAGAAATGTCATACTTTATTTTAATGATACCATTTATGTGCTGTGCCAATTAATCACTGTTTATATGATGCGTGCTACAGAACAGAACGATGCGACAGGATGATAATAAAATAGATACAACTTAACTCAGATGATAAGATGTAATGAAACGTAGACAGAATGCGTTAATGATAAATATACATTATAGCATTTTACCCAAAATGTGGTTAGTAATCGCCTAAGGGGTTGTTGACTTACATATGTTTGAGTATATTGAAATATTTCCATAAGCGTGCGATGCGGTATCCGCCGCTTTTAGCCAGAACTACATGTAGAATGGAAGGATATGCAAATAATGTATCTTTTACTTATACTGTCTTACTACACGCTGTTAATTGATCTCCTAGATTTCTGTGTAGTTGCCTTTTTTTAGTTGTTTTTTTTTTCCTTTTTTTACTAGTCCCCAAAATAGTAATGGTGATATTGGCGAGGTCCAGCTAATTATTGGTGAAGGCAGGCGCGTATCTGGGCCGTTTTTGAAGTTACGCACAATTACAAGGGAAATAATCTTTGTAGTAATACTATTGAATATATTCGGTTCTTTTCTAATGAAAAACAGGTAAAATGCGGACATGCGAGGAACTTAACGCAAAATATGAACGACCTTTTCAACTTGAATGGCGTGGTAATAAGATTTTATAACATAGACACTGGGGAAATAAAATATATCATTCCTATCCTGGGAAAGGTATCGATATTCTTAGTGTTTTTGGTACTTTTAGATTTTCCGAATTTTCGAACGGAGGTTACGCACGTGCGTAAAATGGGTAATGGCAGAAACGCGCCTGGGTGAAGGAAGACCGCCAGACTTACATCTGATGAAAAACCTCGCCACATGAAAATTCTCGCTCAATCAGGGACTTAAATTCACGCGGTGAGCGGCCGAGAAGTTACGAGTAAGCGCCACTAATCGCCCGGCCACGCCCCAGCCCCTCCCTCCCCGGACTTGCCTTGTAACACCACAACCACAAACATGATATACTTAGGGGTGAATCCTATCTCTACATACGCTACATAGATAGCTATTTTTAGAACCAACCACCTGGTATATGGGACCGTTTAACCGCGAACACGCGGATAGATTCCAATGTCATCTCGTTCTTTTTTTATTTTTTTCCGAAACAGTGTAGAATAAAAATAATTTGGTCGCACAATTTTGTTGAATGAGAAAAAAACACGGGTTGTGTCATATTCGAAGTCGGTATATAGCGGAAATTACCATTGCGTCAATGTTGATTAGAAATGATAAAGCCAGATAAAAAATATTACACTGCCTTCCCAAGTTTTGATGAAAACCGTCTTAACTAAGTTTAAATGGTGTAATTCAAAATTTAATAGAAATGAAAATCGGACTTTACCTTTCAACTTTTCATTATAATTCAGTTAGGTGGATGGACTGCCTCGGATTTAATCGTAGCTTCGAAAACAAACGACTGTCTAACGTGCTTCCTCAGCTAAAACGACCTTTAATGAAAACATACGAGTATTTTTTACTTAACTTTGTTAATTGCATCCCGTAGTTAATTCATAAGCTTGAATCTTAAAAGTGATCTTAAAAGCAATAAGGTGCTGGAATGCTTAATTATTAAATGTAAAACACTTATTTGTGACGTACTTTGCTACTTTTTTCTTAATTTTGTTACAATATTATTGACAATGTGCTTAGCCGTTATTTTTAATGATATGATACAAGACAGACATCCGGGAAGAACTAGAGAGAGAAGAGAAAAATGTAAAATGTTAATATACAGCCACTCATGATGTCACTTTATAAACAATAGGCACTTTTTATAATAATATACCACTAACTTATCTTAAAGGCATTTCAATGTAAGTCCTAGGACTGAAGTGAGCCTTGATTCATATAGAGATGTAGGAATGGAGTCTAGTCTAACCGTCCTAGAACTGAGGTTGGCCTTAAAACCATATAGAGAAGTTGGATTAGAGTCTACCCGTCCTAGGACTGAGGTTAGCCTTAAAACCATATAGAGATCTAGGATTAGAGGCTACCAGACCTAGGACTGGGGTTAACCTTAAAACCATATAGAGATGTATGATTAGAGTCAACCTATGATAGGACTAGGGTTGGCCTTAAAACCATATAGAGCTGTAGGATTAGAGTCTACCTGTCCTAGGATTGTGGTTAGTCTTAAAACATAAAGAGTTGTATGATTAGAGTCTACCTGTCCTGGACTGGGCCTGACCTTAAAACCCTATTGAGATGTAGGATTAAAGTATTCTTGTCCTAGGACTGGGCCTGACCTTAAAACCCTATGGAGATGTAGGATTAAAGTATTCTTGTCCTGACAGAAGTTGGTAGCGCAATCGGTAGAGCGTCGGCTCCAGGTACGGGAGGCCCCGGGTTCGATCCCGGGCCGCGACATACCAAAGTCGTTAAAAATGGTAGTGGTACATCTCCCTTGCTAACGCTCAAGCAAATATAAGGGTAGTTCCACGACTGGTTGGCCCGGTGTCAGGATAATGTGACTGGGTGTGGTATCATGCCAGGTGTTCACGGCATGCTATACACAGTGAAGGCAGCACTATATCTGCTTCAAGTGGACACCTTCTCCAGATAACTATAATACTGTTGGTGGGACGATAAACCCAATAAACAATATTCTTGTCCTAGGACTGGGCCTGACCTTTAAACCCTATAGAGATGTAGGATTAAGGTATTCTTGTCTTCGGACTGGGGTTGGCCTTAAAACCATATAGAGATGTAGGATTAGAGTCTGCCTGTCCTAGGACTAGGGTTGGCCTTAAAACCATAAAGAGATGTAGGATTAGAGTCTGCCTGTCCTAGGACTAGGGTTGGCCTTAAAACCATATAGAGAAGTAGGATTAGAGTCTACCTGTCCTAGGACTAGGGTTGGCCTTAAAACCATAAAGAGATGTAGGATTAGAGTTTACCTGTCCTAGGACTAGGGTTGGCCTTAAAACCATAAAGAGATGTAGGATTAGAGTTTACCTGTCCTAGGACTAGGGTTGGCCTTAAAACCATATAGAGAAGTAGGATTAGAGTCTACCTGTCCTAGGACTAGGGTTGGCCTTAAAACCATAAAGAGATGTAGGATTAGAGTTTACCTGTCCTAGGACTAGGGTTGGCCTTAAAACCATATAGAGAAGTAGGATTAGAGTCTACCTGTCCTAGGACTAGGGTTGGCCTTAAAACCATAAAGAGATCTAGGATTAGAGTTTACCTGTCCTAGGACTAGGGTTGGCCTTAAAACCATATAGAGATGTAGGATTAGAGTTTACCTGTCCTAGGACTAGGGTTGGCCTTAAAATCATAAAGAGATCTAGGATTAGAGTTTACCTGTCCTAGGACTGGGGTTGGCCTTAAAACCATATAGAGATGTAGGATTAGAGTCTACCTGTCCTAGGACTAGGGTTGGCCTTAAAACCATATAGAGATGTAGGATTAGAGTCTACCTGTCCTAGGACTAGGGTTGGCCTTAAAACCATAAAGAGATCTAGGATTAGAGTTTACCTGTCCTAGGACTAGGGTTGGCCTTATACATTTGATGATACTGCCACGAAATTGTCTAATGCAGCCTAACCAAAACATGTGCTAATGTTAATCTATCTTACAAAATATAAATTTGTCTATGCGTCAAAACTTCATATTTCATACTATTCAAAATTTTGCGCTTTGCCAAGGTTATCGTATTAGCAATATTTTCATATGAACATGAAATAGAACACCATGTTTATT
Source organism: Sinonovacula constricta (assembly GCA_007844125.1). NCBI lineage: Eukaryota > Metazoa > Mollusca > Bivalvia > Cardiida > Solecurtidae > Sinonovacula > Sinonovacula constricta. The sequence goes on along the minus strand of CM017569.1, from coordinate 26,259,269 downwards.
GTAACAAGGTGCGCACTGATAATCTTTTACAATTCACACAAATCAACAGCTGCATGAAATATGGTAAAATATTTTGAATAAGAAAATGACGACATGTTTAAACTTTTATTTAAATTTTCAATGTTCAACATTATTTTACAGTTGCTTTTTCTCATTCAAAACCCTTAGACATAGGTTGGCTTAGGGTGATATGAGGCTTCCGCCGAGCGGTAAATTCGCTGACTTGTAACGCCTCAGCTCCCTATCACATGGGTTCGAGTCCCGGTTAGGGCAAGAACTTTCAACGAGAAGGTCTTCCAGCTCACATGCGGTGCGCCGGTGGTTCTACCCAGATACGTGTTTGGGGTCTTCCTCCACCAAAAAGCTGGACATTGCTATAATGATCATCAATGGTCGCTGCAATGTATTTCAAAAACAAACAAAACGAAAATGTAATGAACAGACATGGTGTTGTTACTTTAAATTTAAATATTATTCACTACAATAATAAATGGTGGAATAAACATCATCTTAAATGATTTAAGCTAACATGCTACTAACATTTATTTCTTTGGTCAATCCAATCAACAATAAGGACTTATAGTCACATAAGTTACTTACAAAAAAATACAGTCATTGATGAATAAATGAGTAATATTATATTACATCAAAGTGGTAGAGGAGATAAGAGAGTCTGACTTAAGAAAAGAAAAACATGGAATATAATAAAACAGTAGAAAAAGGACATTTTTTGAACATTTAAATGATGATGATATCCAACCACCACGACCACCTAACATCAATAATAATAATAATAATAATAATAATAATAATAATAATAATAATAATAATAATAATAATAATAATAATAATAAAAAAAAAAAAAAAAAATAATAATAATAATAATAATAATAATAATAATAAAATAATAATAATAATAATAATAATAATAATAATAATAATAATAATAATAATTATTATTATTATTATTATTATTATTATTATTATTATAATGATAATAATAATAATAATAATAATAATAATAATAATAATAATAATAATAATCATCATCATAATAATAATCATAATATCAACAACTATTATTATAATAATAATATAAGGTATGTTGGTAATAATGATAATAAAAATGAGTGCACAGCCAGTCCTTCAAAATGGTGTATTGTCAGTAGGCTGTGAGAATCAAAAGCGTTGCTATGCCTTTCAGCTAATTTTAGCTGTTTTAAGCTTAACAACGCTGTACATCTCCGAACTGCGCATGGGGTTATATATGCAAAGTGTATAAGTCAGTCTTAAAACAAAATGGTGTTTGACTCGATAGTGACGTCATGATTTAAATACATATGATAGGCGGATTGAATGGTTCTGTGTCACGTATCTATAAAGTATAATGAGTGTTTGTCTGGATAGTGACGTCATGATTTAAATACATATGAGAGGCGGATTGAATGGTTCTGTGTCACGTATCTATAAAATATAATGAGTGTTTGTCTGGATAGTGACGTAATGATTTAAATACATATGAGAGGCGGATTGAATGGTTCTGTGTCACGTATCTATAAAATATAATGAGTGTTTGTCTGGATAGTGACGTCATGATTTAAATACATATGCGAGGCGGATTGAATGGTTCTGTGTCACGTATCTATAAAATATAATGAGTGTTTGTCTGGATAGTGACGTCATGATTTAAATACATATGAGAGGCGGATTGAATGGTTCTGTGTCACGTATCTATAAAATATAATGAGTGTTTGTCTGGATAGTGACGTCATGATTTAAATACATATGAGAGGCGGATTGAATGGTTCTGTGTCACGTATCTATAAAGTATAGTGACTCAGTCGCGTGAAAAACTCGTGCATACAAGGAATGAAATGGTTAAAATTATACTCAGTGTGTCCCTCGTAAAACGATTTAAATAAAGTAGGTCAGTTGTCTATGGTGATGTTTACACAGAGCTACAGCGTGAAATTTGAGCACCAACGTTCTTATTTTGTATTATACAACTTCATCCCAGCAAGCAAAGATGAATATAAATGATATTTCCTTCATTTTATTAGACACTATACAATTTAATAACCGATCTTACTATGATTGCCTGGTGTCGAGAAGGGGAAACATTGACCGTGTCTCTGCAGTTACGTTGAAGTGTAAGTTATGATACATTTTGCTGCATTTTGCATACACAACACACCCACACTCTCGCGTGTGCGCGCGGGAACACACACACACGCACGAACACGAACACGCACACCGGATCCCGCGCACACGCATAAAACACGCACTCATATAATGAATGATAGCAAGCATATATGTATTTATTTAAAACAGCTCTCTTAAAAGTCTTTTGACTCACACAAAATAAAAACAATATTCTGAAAACAAAACAAAACACAACAAAACAAACATTGTCTTTCATAAACATCCGGTACAATATTAAAATGCATTTTATTGCATAAGTACACATTTAAGAGTTTGTGCAAAATGTTCAAATGCTAACTAGAAGTTCAGTGCCCAGCTAAGCTTTCAGATATCGCTTCATACATAAATGATTTAACTTTATTGCACAAATCGATGTACTGATTTATCGTATAAACCGTCAACCGATAAATTGCATATGTCACTTAAGTGATATGAATCACATAATCCGCCCAATCTATGAATGATTGTATCAGTTTTAGTTTAAAGGTGTCCGGTTATGCTTCACAACTTCAACAAGGCAAAATGTGTTTCATAGTAATAAACCAAACTATTTTTAAAGTGAATGCTCTTTTAATCTCATCATCATCTAGATGGACTGACCTACCGTATAACGACTCCAAGCAGACACAAGTCATTTTATGTGTCGGTTGAGGATGCCTCAAATAAATGTAGATGATATCTTGTGTAAAAATGTAAATGTGTTGTTTCGCTCGTATGCGTACGCACAGAGTCATCAGTTACATATTCGAAACGGTCCAGAAAACCAGTTAAACATAAAGGCAATGTACAACTTCTCGAATTTTATGCACTGTTCTCCTTATTTAAATGCAATGCAGCGGCGCATCTAGGATTTTTTTTTTCAAGGGTGTGTGGGTGGTGGCTCTAATTGGGCGAGCACAAGAGGTGCTAGCCGTGCTTGGGGTTCGAGGTCTAGGGACAGGCTCCCCCAGATTAAGTTTGAAATGAAGCAGCAAATAGAGCGACTCCCTTCATTTCAGAAGCTGCCAGAAACTTTTTTTTCATGTGTCCAAACTCTTTGTATTCTTGGCAACAAGATAATCTGTAATCATTTTTTCATGGGATGAGGGAAGAGATATAAGTGAGCGAAAACCATGGGTACGAATAATATTAGGGGGAAATGCTCCCACAGAAAGAGTGTTGACGTCTGGAAGCCCAAATAGTGCCATGTCCTGCATTTCAGATACTTGACAAACTTTTATATAAAGATCTTTTAACACAAATAGTTTAATGTCAATGCATTTTTGATCTGTGGCACCGGGCACATATGCGACAATAATACTACTAGCGCCACATAAAGATGTGACACACCATGAAAACCGGACCTGGTAGCGCAATCGGTAGAGCGTCGGCTCCAGGTACGGGAGGCCCCGGGTTCGATCCCGGGCCGCGACATACCTAAGTCGTTAAAATGGTAGTGGTATAGCTCCCTTGCTAACGCTCAAGCAAATATAAGGGTAGTTCCACGACTGGTTGGCCCGGTGTCAGGATAATGTGACCGAGTGTGGTATCATGCAAGGTGTTCACGGCATGCTATACACAGTGAAGGCAGCACTATATCTGCTTCAAGTGGACACCGTCTCCAGATAACTGAAATACTGTTGGTGGGACGATAAACCTCAGGCGTGTGAGAGGTTGGGGGAGAAGACGGATCTGGTCTCAGAGAAATTAATATATTGCATTTTTTTGTTTAACCGTGGGAGGGTTATGGATTGAGGGTAATGAGTGTGAGTTGGGTCTACCCAGCCGGACATAACGTCAGGCTTAAGTGGTATCAAAGAGGGCAGGGGAAGGGGCGGGAAGGTGGATTAGAATGTTGCTGTGCAGTTATTCCATGTACATCATGTAAGATTTGGTGTTTAATGACCACACAATGCACCACTGTGCCTAGTACACACATTTTTTATCAACCTTGTATCATAACACTCATCAATTAAAATGGAAAATTGTTTTACTTACAAGGTCCTGCGAAAATCTTTTTGTTGATTTGATAGCGTTTAGATATTCAATAATTGTGTATATAATTATTATTGAATATTTAAAAAAAAATATGACCGTAATTCAATGTAAAGGTACCTCAATTTTCTGGTGACCTAATTTTAATTAACCTTTGCACTTATTTCAGTTAAGTGGGTATATATATGTACTTGATTTCATTAGTCAAAAAGATAACTTATTAACAGAAAAACATCATGAAATTACGAACATCGATCCATCCTGCCGCATTTTGACTGCATTAATTGCGATTAAACGTTTTTTTTTTTTGAATGGCGTACAAAATATTACGAAGGTACTCATTCAACTATATGTTATGGTGCGTAACAATCTCAAATTAACCATGTACTCGCCGAATTCAAAACATTTCAAGCGTATTACATATGTCGCCACTTTTCATCACGAAATGGTACATAGTGCAACACCCTTTACAGTAATACGCGTAGAGTGAAGTTGATGGTTCGTCAGATTTTGTCTTGTTAGTGTTGCAGGCGGAGTGCTATTTTCGCTGGTCTTACAAGAGGGTGTATTTTTTTTTTTCAGTTCACGAATTGTACGTCACAAAGTGATCTCAGCCGAGGCAGCGTATTTTTTAACACAGGTATATACTACTTAATACATAGCACTGAACTTTGTTCAGTCTCCTACGGTTTCATGGATGCAGGGCGAGAACCTTAATTTCTCCGCGAATACCAGCCGTAATAAATTTACGACGATAGTAATAAAATGGCGTTAAACAGGGGCAGAAAAAATACTGTGTGTAATCGATTGGAATCGCAACAAGTTGGATTTTGAGATGTCGGTGCTCGTATTTGTGACTTGTGAGTGATAATATTATGAAGTTAGTATGCTATGCCGGGAGATATATTATTTATTCTTTTCTTTGGTAATTTTTAGTTCCGCTCTAGACTACGCTGTGCCCCAATCGCAGTGTCACTTACAGAATGGCCAGTGTACATATACAGTTAATCTGGCCCCCGGCGGGTCGTGTGGACAGGCGCCGGGCCCAGGTCTTGAGCTCGGCGTGGACCGGCTACCGTCCACGCATAGTGGACCGGACGTTAATATTTTAGACGACAGCCGAGTGTTCAAAATGCAAGAAGATATACATACTGTAAAAATGGATCATGAAAATCGAATAAAGGAATTAGAAAATTCAATACAAAGGGTCCTCCGGAGTGCAATTCCATCAGGACCAGTGCAATATGTGGCTCACGGGAGTCCAGTGGACGATGGTCGCCACGGAAACAGCAATGGCAACAATGTCGATAACTCGCCAGGGAACATCCTCCTTATGCAACTGCAATCGCAGTTCAATAATATGAGAAAGTCACTATCCGAGAGAACAACGGAACTGGTTGAGGTTAGAAATAAATTTAACGAGAATAAAGATCTATTAACAGAAGCCCAAAGACAGTTATTCGAGGCCACTAAAAGTCTTGCGGACATCGAAACAAATTCTGCACATTTAGAAAAAGAAAACAACATATTAAAAAGTAAGTTACATTCAAAAACCGATCGACTGGATTACACAACAGAGGAACTTAACACGACTCAGACAAAACTGAAAAGTGTGGAAGGGCAACTTTATGACGTTGTTCGCTCGGAGTCAACGCTACGGGAAGAGCTGCTTACGGTAAAGCTTAATCTTGAGAAGGCACTTGCTGAGTTGAGTGAGGTGACAATGAATTATACGACGCTGAAAGACAGGCACCAGAGAGTGAAAAAAACTCTGGACATAAGAAATGAGGAGCTTATGGAATGCTATTCTGGTAAGTTAACAAGATTTTCACCTTGTCTGGGTTTTTTTTTTGTCTAATGTATACATTTGAGTGATTGTGTGGAATCACCTTAATAAAGAACTGGTATACTGTTGACGTCTCTCAAAAATATAACAGAAGATGCATTATCGTGACGATTTTGATGTTGTTTTAACATTTTTTTCAGAAATATGTTATGTAAAGTAAATTGCAATCGCAAGCCATAAACAACGTCTGTTTGTACTCAAAACTTTTTATCAATCGACGCAACTGTCTAAAAAGATGTAATTGTTTGTAATTGAGATAGCCAGACTGGCACAATTACAGTAGTTCATCTGGAAGACCTACCCATCATCCAAACTACAGCCAGTCTTTAATATAAACCTCAAATCATTGGACAATCATTAATACAGATTCCCTTGACAACACATCCATCATGCTGTTTTAAAGTGTTTTTTGATGGTGTGCATTAACATAATTTTCATCGCAACTTCACCTCATGGAGTTGCCCTGATGGCTAATGTGCTTATGAAATTAACTTTTTATTATGTTGTAACAAACCAGGCCTGATCTGTGTTAGGTGTCAAGTGCCTGAAAGTTAAAACAATATTAATGTCTGCATCATAATGACACAACACACAACGATGCATTAATTAACATAATGATTTTCGAACTGCTTCGTATCATTTCCAAATATAAGTGTTCTATTTATTCTGAAAAATAAGCAAATCCTTATCCATGTGAAGGAGTCACTTTCAAGGTAAAGAAGACTACTGGTTGTTGACATTCTAAACATATCCTCGCATTTATACCACAAACTATATATCACACATACATACCTGCAAACTTTGATATGGGGTTGGGGCGTCCGTTTCGTAGTGGTAGAGTCACCGATTTGCGACTTCTCTGACAGTTTAGCCTCTTTCCGCCTGGGCTCGAATCCTATTCGAGTAGAAGGACTTAACGAGGGAAGATTTTCGACTTGCGGCGCGCCGGTGGGTCTATCCAGACATGTGTCTGGGGTCTTCTTAAATCAAAATAGCGGGACGTTGCTATAATGATCATAATTGGTCGCTGCGACGTATTTAAAATAAATAAATAAATAAATTGTTCGTACAGTTTGAAAATTTGAACTGCCATTCTACACGTTTTTGTGGATCATTACCAGAATAAGCAGGAGTCATTCATTTTGCAAGCTGCCGATGGCCGAGCGAATAGAGTGTCCTATTTAAAGCCCATTGGTCGAGTTTAACCGCTTGCATTTAAACCCCAAGTCGTGCCGGAAACTTTTATTTTAGCAAGCCTACGGCGCCTGTGATTTAACTCAGATTTTTGTCGAAGATTGTTACTTCTGTGTAGATATAGCAAGCAAACAAACAAACAAACAAGCCAACAAACAAATAAACAAACAAAACAGAATTCAACTGGTAATTATTGACGTGCCTTTTAGATAAGGACACATTGATGTATTTTCATCGTAGCTTATTTAATACATATCTTACTTATGGCAATAAAGGTATACGATCAGATCGTCCGAAGACTTCGACATTTTGCAGGATTGGAAGCTACTATGATCTGGTCACATTCAAACCACGCCGTAAGTCTTCACTGAAACAGGAAGCCATATTCATGTTGTAGAATTAAAAGTTAACTTTATATTTGTTTTAAACCTTTCGCGTATGCCTGAAATAATTTATAACAAAACCATTTCAACAAATATGACTGATTAATCGTTACATGCAGCAGACTAGCTGCGTGTTTCTGACATTAAAAATGTACCAAATGGCAAGAAATGCATATGCGACCCGTTTTGATAAATGACTGTGGGTTAACATGTGTTGTTTAACAATGATTTCATTATTAGACAGTAGAAGTATTTGTGTAAAAATAGTATAACTTGAATAGTCAGCGGTTTTCTTTTAAACAGTGTAACTGATATACGTATAACTTTCAATGCACTGAGTTGACCCACTTCGTCTGACAGGATCAACTGTGTCTGTCTGAACATCAACAAAATGTCATAACTAAAATTTCCCGCCTGCAAATGTTAAACGCTTAAATGTGTAAATGCGTCTGAATGTCAAGGAAATATTCAATGAATTAAAGCCATTTATTTACGGTTGGTTAAAATTGCATTAATTTTCAATGCAAACTGATGTCAATTCCCAATAATAAAAGTGATAAAAATACATGTATAACTTGTAATCTCTGGAACATACGTGTGCACGCTGTCCTTCAAAAGATTGCATTGTATTTAGACCGAGAGAATAAATAGCGTCCCAACGTTTTTAGATTATTTTATCTGTTTTTTGCTCAGCAAACTAATGTATCATCGCACTGCACATGCAGGTATGACGTCAAGTGTACACGTCAGTCTGAAATAATGTGCTGATCGACTCGATATTGACGCAGTATGTTAAATAATTGTATATGGCTCTTGCATATGTTGACTTAGTCACGTTTAAGGTAGTGTCCGGCAGTTTGGACCATTTACTTTTCTTATGCAAACAAATAAATTGTTATCTCAAAAGAGACCGGCCGCAATAACTCAATTTGTAGAGCGTCGGCTTGCGGACCGAGAGGTCGGGGGTTCAAACCCCGGCCGGGTCAAACCAAAGACTTTAAAGTTGGTTGTAGTGGCTTCCCTCCTAACGCTAGGGGCTAAGGGGACAGCATTACGCCTGACTCGGTGCCAGTATAATGGACCCGCCGGGTTCAGTCCCTAGGTACCTTATAAGTGTCCCTGTCATATAATGATAGAAATGTCGCTGCACAGTATCGACAATATTGCCTGCAAATCCCATCCCCGATCCCGTGAATGCTGTTTATTTGTGTCCGATATCCATATGAAACGTAAAACATAACATCCCACTTGTCAATACAAAAATGTATTTACCACCCAAGCCATGCTGCACAGTTAGATTATTTTAAACGCAGAAAACCACATGACTACTTACTAGTGAGTTAACATTACGCAATCTTCCGGGTAATCAGCTCTGACGTCATTATCTATGTTAAGTGACGTTATGATCTATTTTAAGTGACGTCATTATCTATGTTAAGTGACGTTATTATCTATATTAAGTGACGTTATTATCTATGTTAAGTGACGTTATTATCTATATTAAGTGACGTCATTATCTATGTTAAGTGACGTTATTATCTTTTTTAAGCTGAAATACCCATCGTAATTATATATTGATTTGAAATAATGGACATTTAAAAGGAAATGTAATTTACAGGCCTATGTTAAACTTAATTAGGTTTATGCAACAATTATGCACAGAATTCCCAAAACAGTGGAAATATCTTGTTACATGTATATAGGCAAACTATCCAATACCACCTCTAAAAGGAACAGATGGATGGGCAGAATGCACTAGACGTGCACATTTTTATATTCGTTGGATTCTCCATACCAGACGTGCTCACGTGACACGTGGCTTAACCGGCAACATGCAGGAAGAATGTTAACAAAATCCAGCAGCGATCCACAATGTTTGCATATAAATTTAATTAAAGAAGTTTACATAGAAGACATCAAAGAACTCTACGTGGTCACTATTACTGTAGATCATTGACGTTTCGCATCCTCGTTCTTTGAAAGTATTTTTGTTGAGTTTTGGGTCTGTATAAATACATCATTAATCATCACATACTGGTAAACGTAAATATTTATTTGGTAACCGTAACACAATTAACAAGACAGTTTACTTCATTATTTTATAAATAAATTTATCAAAAAAGTAA